>JAOEHY010051295.1:0-15153 GCA_025447955.1 Psilopsiagon aurifrons
GACATTTGCCAAACTATGTGATAGTATTTATAAATACATAAATATTAGGCTTTTTGCTATATGAGATGAAAAAAATAAAT
This sequence comes from Psilopsiagon aurifrons, assembly GCA_025447955.1. Taxonomy (NCBI): domain Eukaryota; kingdom Metazoa; phylum Chordata; class Aves; order Psittaciformes; family Psittacidae; genus Psilopsiagon; species Psilopsiagon aurifrons. The sequence continues at coordinate 81 of JAOEHY010051295.1, forward strand.
TATAATGTATGGTACTTACTGGTATTTCAAATACAACATGAATGACAGTTTCAGTTAAACAGTATTGGAAGTCTTTTAGTCACTCTGTGTTATTTGAAAATAATTTCAAATGTATTTCCATATTCTGGCATATCTAAAATATGTACAATTGATATTAAATTGTTGAGTCCTTTTCCTGTACTTATTTTGGCATCACTTCTGATTGCCAAGATGTTAATTGTCCAAACAGAGGCAGTCTCCTTTTGCAATTAGCTTGATCCCTGATTTATTCAATGATGGCAAAGTTTTTTGCCTATTATAAAGACCAGACAATATTACAGAATGAAATCAGTATTGGTTCCACCCATAATTTGACTGTCATATGTAAAAGAAAAAACCAAAAATGGTATCTAATGTAGCTGATATGGAGTAGGAACTCAACAATTTTTACAATAAATTAGATATCAAGAGTTGGAAATTTAAGTCTTGAGAATGACTGAGTTGCCTTCTATGTGCACTTCCAACTGCTCTGAGTGGTTCACTATTAGAAAGACTGAAGGAAGCGATGAAGTATTTTCACCTCTTTCTTTTCCCAGGCTTCTTCTACCCCTAGTATTTGTAAAACACACTGGTGAATTAGTCTTTAGTTGTTAAGGTGGTTATATTCATAGAATCATAGAATACCAGATTGGAAGGAATCTCAAGGATTACCTGGTCCAAACTTTATTGGCAAAACATGACCTAGACTAGATGTTCCAGCATCCAGACCAGCTGAATCTTGAAAGTGTCCAACACTAGGAACTTCACTACTTCACTGGGGAGATTATTCCAGTAGCTGATTGGTCTCACAGTGAAAATCTTTCCTCAAGCGTCCAAATGGAGTGTTTGTGGGAGTAACCTGGGCCCATTACCCCTTCTCTTTTCCATGTGACTCCTTGAAAAAAGGGAGTCTCTGTCTTTCTTTTGGGCCATCCTTTAAATACTGGAACATACTGATAAGGTCTTTCCTGAGACTTTTTTACTCAAGGCTGAGCAAACCCCTTTCTCTCAGTGTTTCTTCATATGGCAGGCTTCCCAGTCCTCTGACCATCATAATGGCTCTTGTTTGGACCCTCACCAGCCTATCCACATCTTTTTGTATAGTGGAGACCAAAACTGAACAGAACACTCAAGTCTATTCATAGTATGATTCATATGATCCATAGAATAGTATTTATAGTGCATTGCATTACTATTAGAAGTTTGGTTTTAATTTTTGAGTTCTTGGTACTCAAAGACAATCATTCCTATTTGTATTGATGAACTGTAGGCAAGCAAGTTCTTGCCTCATATTTGTCTTGATTTATTTTCAGATTTGGGTTTTCTTTAGGAAAGAGTCAAGTTTCTATTTCTGTCTATACACATATTGAAATTCAGTGATTGAATGCAAAGAATAATCTTAAGTACTTGCTGTCTGTAACTGAAATATGAATTGAACTGGATGTGCTTGATATCAATTGTAATTTGAAAAAAAAAGGGGGAAAAAAAAAGGCACAAAAAAACCCCAAAACCGAGAACAGTCCTTAGTAGATTTAATTACTTTTGTGTGATTAGCCTGTATTTTTAAGATGGAGTAAGAATACATTCACTAATATGCATCTCTGCAACTTTATGTTTCCTTTATTGAGGTGAGGAATAATTTTCAGATAGATTTTGGTGTTTGTTGCATGAATCATATGATTATTTGGTTTGGGTTTCTTTTCAAGACCTTCTGTGGGAGATAAAAAATGAAAAAAAAAGAAGAGAAACCTGATACTAAAAATCAAATCTAGGCTTGTATTTGGATTCCTTCAAGTTCTCAGCAGGTTAGAACTCTGAATGCATTTCAGAAGCACTTCAGAATCAGTTTATCTGTTTAAATGCATTCTTTTCTCCAGGTATATGAGACTAATTCTTTGTTTCCATCTACACTGCACTTAGACACATGGAGTAGGTAGGAATGATTAGCAAAGTGAATTTATCCACTTGTGTTAGCTTTATTTATGTCCAATCTATGGCACCAAAAGCCAGTTTAAAGATGTTACAATATGCAGCAAGATCCATTAGGCTGAAATAATTAAAAAAGTCTAAGACAGTACAAACTAACCTGAGTCACACACTTTCCTGGAGACTACTTCATCTTTCTTTGTGTCTAAAAATCGTCTAAAATTGCTATTAAAATTATCTTGAAATAAAATTTCTTGTGTCACAAATATACAAACAACTAACATTCTTACTGTCAACATTCTTGTAGAAGAGGATTTTGTAGAGCTTTTAGATTCACAATGTCTACATCAAAAAAAAAATACAGAATAAAAAAGCAGATTTTTTTTTTTTCTACTTACTGTGCTTTTATTCCACCCTATAGAGAGCTATGAGATGCCATCCATCCTCAGTTTGTTTCAAAGAATGCATTTAGAAGCAGTTTCAGTGCATGTGGAATGGTACTGTCTCTTTGAAAATCTATTCCCAATCGGTCAGTTTAGAATATTGAAATTAATGAAATTAAAATCAATATCAAGACTACAAAGAACAAACCCCAAAAAAATTAGCTGGGGATATGTGCCCAATGCACCTGTAGTAATTTGATCCAAATTTCCAGTTTAGCAATGCACAAATGACTCTCACTGCCTCATTTTTCAAGCTTTGTCATGAATGTTAGATATAAAGTATGTTATTCTGGAAGTTATTGTAATAGAAGCTGGCAACACTTGTACTTCAGCAGAGCAATGATGTGTGGCATTGATTTTGTCTCACAAACATGTTGCTAGCACATGAACCTCCCCCCAGGGACACCATGTTAAGCAAGTGAAAAGGGAATTTGGTGGTTCTTTCATTTAATATGCTTGTTAGAACAGTAGTGTACTAGTAAGCACATTAGCTATTAAACATGGTTAAGTCTTTCATACTGTGGATTTTCTCTGAGCTTTTTTCCAAAAGTTACTCTTATTTTTTGTTTAATATGAGCAGGTACTTGGTGGTCATGGTTTTGCTTTGTTCGGAGCTTTACCCTAAGTGCATCATGTGAAATAAAGGTATCTATGGTTAAGATACTAGTGGCAAGCCTAAAAAGAAATACGATTGCAACTGATAGTATGAAACCTTCCAATCTTCACTGAAGCCTGGATTGAAAATGTTTGTTGTGGTTTGACCCCAGCTGGCAACTAAGCATCACACAGCCCCCTACAGTGGGGTGGGAGTGAGAATCAGAAGGGTAGAAGTGAGAGAATTAGTGGATTGAGGTAAAGACAGACTAATAAGCAAAAACTGCACACACACAAAAAACATAATAAGGAATTCATCAGGTTTGCAGTTAGCAACCATTTCCAGGAAAGCAGGGCTCCATCACGCATGTAGTTACTTGGAAAGATAAACAACATCACTCTAAATGTTCCCCCTTCCTTCTTCCCCTGCTTTATATGCTGCGCATGACATTGTATGATATGGAATATCCCTTTGGTTGGTTGGGGTCAGGTGTCCTGGCTGTGTCCCATAACAACTTGTGTACCACCAAGGCTACTCACTGGTGGGGTGGTGTGAGGAGCAGAAAAGGCCTTGATTCTGTGTGAGCACTGCTCTGCAGTAACTCAAACGTTCCTGAATTATCAACACTGTTTTCAGCACAAATATGAAGCACAGCCCCATATAAGTTACTGTGATGAAAATTAATTCTGTAATCGTCAAAGGTAGCACATTCTTCCATCTACTTTCAGGTCTTTTCCCAAACTTAGAACACTCTTTTCTTCTCCCCCCTCCACCTTGAAATAAGTAATACTCTTTGAGTCTCTTCTGCTAAAATAGGTTACAAAAGAGGATTTCTGAGAAGCCAAGTGACTTTTTTGCTATGGTTTATACAATTTTATTCCACAGGTGTACACTGCTTTCTTTTGAAACCTTTCCTTGCTTTGTTTAATTCAAATTTCTACACCTCTTTTCTGTTGCTCTGTGTTTCTACCTAGGCTCCAAATAGAACCACTATGAAACAATCTGTTGCTATTACTGCCTTCAGTGCTGATAGAGGATTTCTATTTAGTACTAACAGCTCAGTGCTTTGCATTACTTCAACTGCTTGTCTCTTCTTTTGAAGACAGTGCTTTATTTTCTATCCTCATGTATAGCAAATTCCTGTGCTTATAAGTGGAACATGACTTTTTACTGTATCTCTGTCTCTTGTTCTTACACTGCAGGTGTTTTTAAGCACCATGTTTGAATTGTTTTCGAAGTTGAATATATGTTCCCCATTTATTTGTATTCAAGAGCCTTAAGAGGCTACGACACACATCAAAGTTATCAATTAAATCAGTGAGGAAGTATGAAACTTGCTGAAATGCTTGCATCTGTTCCTCATAGGTGCAAAAAAAAAAAAAAATATATCTGTAGATCAAACATTACAGGAAGTAAATCACAGAATCACAGAACATGAAATGTTTTGTTTCACTTAGTAGTCTTTTTCTATTCATAAGTAGAAGGAAGTTTTACTCTCCTGATACCTAACTTGTACTGGTTTTTATCCTCCAAGAAGTAAATAGCAATGAGTAATGATTTCAACTTGACAATTTTATAATTTCTAATACAAGTTATGAAGATAATGCAGGTAGCTCAAAATGCATATTTAAATTTTTTCTCTGGAAGCATGAAATCAAAAAGTCTGTGATCTCTGTTTTGGTTTTTGTCTGGGTTTTTTTTATTTGTTTGTTTGTTTGTTTTTTACTTGGGAATACATATAGGCAATCAAAATAATCACACAACTAGTTGACTCCAGGACCCAGCTTTTTCATCTGAACACCAAATGCTTCACATATCAGTCTAACCATGCTTTTAATCTCAAAGTGATTTGGTCTTGCTGCTTACAACGCAGAAGAAAGAGGACTTGTGAAAACAAAAACGTTGCATGGACATAGCAAACCTGTTGAAAACAGAAAATCTATTGAAAAATAATACATATTGAAGTTCCATGGGTGGAATAAGATGGTATTCAGCTGCTTAATCTTCTGTATTTGGCTACACAAGGCAAGTGATAAATTTTAAACTTTTTTTTTATTATTATTTTTTTAATTTAATGATCAATTCAGTACCTGTAGCAGTTAGGTATAGCTCTGATTTCACTTTGCCTGAAGTTTCTAAAGAAGTCTATTAAGTAGTCTTAGTCTATTTCAATACAGGTGTATAACCACAGAACAAGACTCATCAACTAAAAGTTTGATTAACTTGATGAAAAATAATTAAAGAATGTCATCAGAAAGCATGAATTTGGGTGGTTATCCTGTTGTCCCATTTATTTTCAGTGTGGCGACCATAAATGTTGATATTTCTTACAAAACAAATTTCCGCTTCTGTACTCCAAGTGTTCTTAATAGGACATATTTTACATACAGGTTGCAATTTTTTCTAGTCCCTGCTAACTAATTCTGAATGCAGCCTTAATATACATTTGATGAACTTTTCTAACAAAATTTAGATCAAAATTAATATAAGTATACAGAATTATTATACAGAACGATCTTTGAGATATTGTTTACAGTCTGCCTGAAAAGCTTAATCTCTTCAGTGAGTTTCTCGGGGGGTTAATTTTATAATATCTTTCAACAGAATAAGAAATGACATAGAAACTGATTGCTTTTGAAAGTTTTTCTTAGAATCAGAATAGCAAGCACTGTATGAAAAGTAACATTATAATTTGCCACCTGTTTTTGATGAGATGGGTAAAATATTTGAGTAATTTGAAACTTGTAACAACATGAGAAAATGATTATCGTTACGTTAATTTGGTGTGTTCTACACTGAGTCCATAGTGATGAGTTACAGAAGAATTCACATATAGGCATTTCTCTAAAGTCAGAAATGGTGAGAATTCATATGTGAAAACCCACAGAAATAAATTCAGTAGGAGACCTTGAACTCTTTTCCTGTTTATGACCAGTAGGACATAAAATCTAGAGAGCATTTGCTCTGCTATTTCTGTGTTGCGTTGCTAATGAGGTTTCCTTTTTTTTTTTTTTCTAGTCACTTTTGTTTCAAAGCAAAGTGGGAAATTGTATGCAAAGGAATGTTATACTGTAATATTAAGACAGATCTTTTATATCACTTTGAGCAAACAGGATTCCTACATACTGTTTTGACATTTCAGTAGACATACTGCTCTTGCATCATAACTACTTTAGTTATAAATTGCCTGAAATATCTTTTATTCTTTCTGGTAGTGTCTATGCTATGCTGTGTGTAGTGGAAGCATAATAATGAATCCTCATTCCTACTTAAATTTCATACAATGAGAAATACACCAACTCACCAAAGTTTACAACTTTTAACAAGTAAATATGTGCAAGAAACAGGTTAAATAATTTATTTCTCTTTTAAAAGATTTCATAACATTATGGAGCTTGTTATTTCTAAGTGTGTCAGTCTATTTGATTTGACACTCAACATTACATACCTTTATTAAATTTTTTTTTTTTTTTTTTTTTTTTACCTGGAGCAGTTAAGTGCGGTAGTGGTTGAACTTCAAACTTATTTGAAAATACAAAAGGATAGTTACACTGCAGCCTGGATTCAAAATTCAGTGTTTTAATGTTTTAAAGATTGCTTCAAATGGGTTTATCAAGAAAAAAAAAAGAAAAAAAGTCTACAATTCCATATTTTATAAAAATATATGTATGTTAATTTCAGATAAACAATTAGCTGATCTTTGCAAGTCATTAAAGATATTGTTTAAAATCACAATAATACTATTAGGAAACATTCACATTTTCAGTTTCCAAGGAATATCTTGAGGTACATGCACTTAAGTGTTTATTAATAAGTAAAGCATAGTAGTTTCATAATTACATATTGGGAATTAATAAAGAAGAGTTATTATGGTAATTTTAAAGGGAGATTAACAGATCTCAGCGAAGTGCCCAATTACATTAATACAAGGGCTCCCTCCAATGGCGACAAATTACTTCACATACAGTTTATTGCTACATATGGGTGAATGAAACAGGAAATAAAATAGATGGATGAATTCAAAAAGTAGTTGTCTCTGGTGGTTTACATTAAGATATTTTTAATGCATTCATTGGTCCCTACACCATGGCATCTAGATAGCTAGATAATAAAGTACCTTTTAATTTCAAATTTTCTGCGCATAAAAAAAAAAAAACCAAACAGATTAAAAAAAAAAGAGACTGAGTGGTGATAAGCTTCATTGCTTTCAATAGCCATTCAAGAGCCCTAGATTCATGCCTTAAGCATGTGCTCCTGCAATGCTGTGGAGTAAATGGAGTATCCAAATGCCACTGCTGGGGAAAAGAAAAAAAAAAAAAAAATGAGAGAATGAAAGATGACGTACTAGCTCAATGAATAAAACATACGCTTAATATGAAAAAATACCATAGATAGACTGAAGGAATATTGGTAATTTCCCCCAGTATCCTGTTTCTGACTGGTTGTGCTGGAAAGCTGTAAGAACAGCATGATGTTTTACTGAATAGTCACCACATGTGGTCTCCAAGCCAGATGCGATTCATGGCTTACTACTTTGCAGGAAGAGAAATAAAGATGACAGATGTCATACAAAACTATACCACTGTCATCAGTGAGACACACCAGAAAATCCAAATAATTTAGTTTTAATTTCAGGGTTGAAATAAAAAGCCTGAAAAGACCAACACAGAATTTTTACAGACAAAAAACTCCTGAATTTTAGGCAAAGGAAAGGGAAAGAACTGAAACTGGAATATTTCACATCATCAGACATCAACTGAATATTCAGAAAGTATATCTCTGGGGGTGGTTTGTCTTGGTACACTGTCTTGCATTGCATTGGGGATGTTTACACTTAACCTAACCAAGATCAAAAAGGTAGACCTGGAGGTTTGAGCCTCATGGAGGATTTCAGCCTGGTGTCATATTATAAATTCTGCATTTTTGACTCCCACCACCTCAAAAAAATCTATGCAAACCTTCCATTTTAATCACAAGATGGTTGAGCCTGGATCCATCCTCTGACTGCTCTTCTTGTAAGTATTTACACACATTGATAATATTTCCCCTGAGCCTTCTCTTCTTGTTGGGTCCTGTGGATCTGGTGCATCTTCAGGTTCCTAAGATGACCTCAAGCCTGATCTTCTACAGCAGGTGCCTCTTCATTCTCCCAATACCTGCCTTTGCCTTGTGCAACCTGGGATGTGTGACTGGAGCTTTTGCTGGCAAAGACCAAGAAAATAAAAGGTGGAATACCTCAACCTTCCCCAGTTCCTGGGTGACCAGGTCTCCGGTTTCCTTCTGCAGGGTCCCACATTTTTCTCATCTTCCTTTTATCCCAAAAATACCTATAAAAGTTCTTCTTCTTGTCTTTGTCACACTGCCCCTTATGACACACTGATGACTCAAGTGTGATTCGTAAACTTTGCTTTTCTCTGTGTTGAATGTCATGATTTTCCTGTTGTTCCATTTTTTCAGCCAGTTGAGGAAAGCAGTGCAACACTTCGGTGTATCAGGCACTCTTCCAGGTTCTGATGTCACCAGGAAACTTTTAAAGGTTGTGTTCTGCCCCATCATCTAGATCATTCATCAAGAAGTTAAACAAGATTGGATCCAGTATTGGACCGTACTGCACACAGCTCATTAATGGGCTCTGCCTAGATTTTGTGCCGCTGATCACCACCCTCTGGGCCCAGCAGTTCATCTAGTTTCTAAATATGACTGAATCACAGAATCGTAGAATAGTTAGGGTTGGAAAGGACCTTAAGATCATATAGTTCCAAACCCTCTGCCATGGGCAGGGACACCTCCCAATACACCATGTCACCCAAGGCTATGTCCAGCCTGGCCTTGAACACTGCCAGGGATGGAGTATTCACAACTCCCTTGGGCAACCCATTCCAGTACCTCACCACCCTTACAGTAAAGAATTTCGTCCTTGTACCCAGTCTAAACTTCCCCTGTTTAAGTTTGAACTCATTACCCCTTGTCCACTCACTACAGTCCTTAATGAAGAGCCCCTCCCCAGCACCCCTATAGGCCCCCTTCAGATATTGGAAGGCAGCTATGAGGTGTCTATGCAGTCTGCTCTTCTCCAGGATGAACAGACCCAACTTTCTCATCCTGTCTTCATACCGGAGGTGCTCCAGTCCTCTGATCATCCTCGTGGCCCCCCTCTGGATTTGTTCCAACAGTTCCATGGCCATTTTATGTTGAAGACCCCAGAACTGTACACAATACTCCAAGTGAGGTCTCACAAGAGCAGTTTAGAAGGGCAGGATCACCTCCTTTGAACTGCTGGTCATGCTTCATTTGGTGCAGCCCAGGATATGATTGGCTTTCTGGGCTGCGAGTGCACACTGAAGCCAGCTCATGTTCATTTTCTCATTGACCAACACCCCCAAGTACTTCTTCACTGAGCTGCTCTCAATCTCTTCTCTGCCCATCCTGTAGCTGTGCCTGGAATTTCTCTGACCCAGGTGTAGGGCCTGGCACTTGGCATGGTTAAACTTCATCAGGTTGACATCAGCCCACCTCACAAGCACGTCAAGGTCCCTCTGAATGGCATTCTTTCCCTCCAATGTATTGTCCGAACCACACAGCTTGGTGTCATCGGCAAACTTGCTGAGGGCACAGTAAATCCCACTGTCCATGTCACTGACAAAGATGCTGAACAAGACCAGTCCCCGCACTGATCCCTGAGGGACACCACTCGTTACTGGTCTCCAGCTGGACATTGAACCATTGACCACAACTCTGTGTGCTGCCATCTAGCCAGTTCTTTATCCACCGAGTGGTCCACCCATCAAACTGATGTCTCTCCAATTTAGAGACAAGGATGCCGTGTGAGACAGTGTCAAAGGCTTTGTTCAATTCCAGTTAGATGACGTCAACTGCTCTACACCTGTCCATCAGTTCCTTAGCCCCATCATAGAAGGCCACCAGATTGGTCAGGCAGGATTTCCCCTTAGTGAAGCCATGCTGGCTGTCACCAACCACCTTGTTGATTTTCATATGCCTTAGCATGCCTTCCAGGAGAACCTAAATCACAAATGGAGAATTAAAATCAGGAATGGAGTTTACATTTCTACTACACATGTGTACCATAGCCAAGTGTTTGTTTTGCATCTGTTCAGAGTCACAAGTAACTTTTATAGCTATACTAATACAAAACTCTGTCTGATAAACCCATTGTTTTTTCATTCATTCTATTTAGGTATTCAGTTCTGCGTTTTCATCACTGTCACGATGTAAAAAAAATGTCTGTAAAAAAGTTACAAATGAGAAACTATATAAGAAGAGTGGCACTAAAAGTGGTACGCAGCTTGTACATCTGTTTGCTTGGTCATTTTTTTACATTGGATTAACATGTTAAAAATTATTTGGATCGTATTATCTCAATACTAATGTTTCTTAACATTAGCATTGTTAGACTTGGTTTACAGAGTAGAGAAATTAGATTGTTAATGGGAGGTGTAGCATGAAGAGTCTACAGAGAAGTTTTCAATGAAGAAGTAGTTTTGAAATTTCATCTTTTATTGAAGCTTGTGATAGTCACCTTAGAATAAAAAGTACAAGGATGACAATCATTTTGCTTCTGCATTGCCACTGCCAAAGAGAAATTGCAGTGATTTAATTTTAGGATGTGGGAGATACTGTTTTATATAGATGTTTGACCACCAATTTTGCAGCATTTTGAACATTTAGCCTCTTCTTTTCAGAATGTTCCTATTTGAGAATTGGTGAAAATGACAACTTTTTTTTCACTGTTTTGACATTTATAGAGGTCTCATTTATTTTAGAAGTGCTTGTTTTCCTGTTCCTTTCTGCTTTATAAAATGTGTTTGCAAATGCTTTCAGCTCAAGCTGTTTCAGGATTGTGTGTGTTTTTTAATAGTTAATATTACAAGTGAATCATAGATTCACTGCTTACATAGATCTAAACACACAAGTGACCGTTTATGGAGCATATTGTCCGCAAATAATGTGCAAAAGTAGAATGAAAAAGAATATGGCATAAAATATAATCCAGTTATTGGTTGGAAGTATATCATGGCTTGCTAATTACATTATTTTATTTGAAGTTTAAATAATTTCATTTAGATCGGTTTTGATGTTTATCTGTCCTTTAGCATTTTTGGGTGGACTATAGATCTAGTTTTCATGGTTTTGGGAAGAAATTAATTTTAAACAATGCTCAAAACAAGGAACTACAAAAAGACCAGTTCATAAGTTAGTAGTAAAATTGAGTGCAGCTGATGTATATTACAGAAATTCCCCTGGATCTACAGATCTTCCTGCTGACCTTTTGAATTGTATTATGTATTTCTTGCATCCTTCACTGCCTGTTGTTTTCTGTGCTGTGAATTTTAGGATTTTTTGTTGCTGTTGTTTAAAAACTTGAAAACGTCCATAGCACTTCCTCAGTGATAAAACCAAAGAAAAAAAAAAGAAAGAAAAAAAAATGTGCATAAAGAATTTAAGAAGCATGACTAGGCAAATATGTAAAAGCTCATGGCTATGAGGTAAATATTATTACATGAACATAAGGAACTTGAGTTTTAAAGCTAAGAATAAGTATCACTAGGCAGCAAAGAGCATTAAACCATGGTCATACTGGTCAACCAACCATTTTACTGCAGTAAAGCATTTCCCCAACTGTGCAGCCATAAACAGTAAAAGATAATACAGGTGGGAATTCATATCTTATTCTGGAGTTTTTAAGAGAATTCTTTTGGATTCTGAATAATTTGACATAACATTTTTGGGGGTTTGGTTTTTTTTTTTGTGTGTTTTGGTGTTTTTTTTTTTTTCAAAAGAAATCCACTCTCTTCCTGTTTTTCATCATAGTACATGAGAATAATTCACTTTGAGGTGCTCTATAATGAGCAGAGACACAGTTTAGTAAGTTCTTATGAAGGGAAGCTATATAAAATAACTATGTACAATGTAATCTTGAATTAAATAAATTAACTTTATAAGTTTCTAGCTCATGGTCTACAAAACTAATTAATAGAGCAGTTGCAAAATAAACAATGCTTTGTAAAATTCTGAGGAGCACTCAATAGTCAGTTTTGCCACCCGTAATTTTAATAGCACTCAGAGATGGTTAGTAATTAAATAAAAGATTTGTATTATTCCTGCTAAGTGAAATAATTTTGTATTAAAAAAATCCCCACCAGTAGTACTTTCAGTGCTAAAAGCTTTAAGATTCCAGTTCTGTACGCTTGATCTAAAAGTATACTAAATCGTACCTTAATGGCAAATTCTACAGCAGAATGAATTTAGAGATATTTTAAATATAATGTTGAATGGTATTCCTTAAAGTATTCTTAATAAACTGCAAAAACACCAACTGAAAATTGTAATTATAGATGAAGTGGTCTTTGAAATCTTTTGCTTTGGAAGATTTTTAAAATTTTTTTTGTTTATTTTTCATTCGTCACATAACATAATGTTCAAATGGACTTTTACTTTGGATTGCAATAGTCAAGTTTATAGTATTGAATGATGAAATAAGTATACCACAAATATTTTAAATCTTTTAAATATGCCCATTAGAAATATCTATGTAATGAAAACGAAACAAAACAAAACAAACCTGACAAAAGAAGCAACCAGAAACGCAAATAAGCCCAAGCTGCATTATCGCTAGCAAAGGTGATAGATTGAGAGAACCACTGAATGAAAGGGACACCACAATACTTATGCAATATGAGACCAGTTAGTCATGGCTACAGCACAGCAGTGATTTTAACATCCCTCCACTTTTTGGCCTGGAAATCATATTATTGCTAGAGCTGGCCAGATATTTTTCTTTTAACCATAGCACTATTCAGATGATGTGCACAACGTGCAGACGATGTAAATGCATCAGAATTTGACAGATAAAGTATGTTCCTACAGAGATAGCAGAAGATGCTACAAGCAATATGTACTGTTCAGAACAATCATTTATGATATTTTTCTAGGTTTTTTTTAATATCTGCTCTCTATCAATCTTGTTGCCATTAATATATACCCTCCTTGTCTCCAAAGAAGTTATGATCAGAAAAAATGGCTATATGCAACTGTTGCATGATTTTGTTGACTTTAAGTTAATTCAGAATAGTTCAACTGTATCTTCAAATAATTCAGAAACAAGACCTAGTGAACAATACAGTGAGTGATTTAGGCGACAGGGCTCCTCATCAAGATGCCTCTGCTAATACTTTATAGCAAAAAAAAATGTCAGTTTTTGCATAAAACATTGATTATAACCAGTAAAGCTCTAACAATCTTTTAACAATTTTGTCTTAAGCAATCATTTTTTCTTAGCCATAATTCCAGCCTGGAGATTGAGGAAAAGAGGCATTTGTTTGGTTAAGTGTTTTCTGGTCAGAGTGAAGGACTTCCACACTCATGTTTTCACTTTAACCCAACAGTTCACATCTGTTGACTTTCAGGACCTATTTCAAAAGACTAACAATAACTTCCAGCAGTAGTAATGGGATGAGAAGGAAGAGTGAATGCTTGGATTCTTTTACAATTAATATTTCATTGATGTTGGAGACACTTTTTTTTTTTTTTTTTCCTGAGAAATTGTTAATCTACTATGTGAACTTGTATATAGCTTAGAATTTACAGCAGAACATAATTTCTTTCAAACTCCGTCAGTTGTTGGAAGAGCTCAGGATGGATTAATTCTGCTGCATTTCTAGAGTAGTTTGAATGTTACTCTGCAGTGAATGAATTGACAGTATCCTACTAGGATACATGTTCCCCTTGTGACTAGCCCTGGTACTTCTGTTTGTGACGCTCAGCAATTGAAGTATTGAAGTTTTGGTGTGTGTCATAACCAAAAAGGTTTGTACAGGCAATTTTGTTTTACAGTGTTTGCAAAAGATAACCATCATCATGAAGTGCAACGTCCATGTGCCTGGGAGAGTGCAGGCAATCCCATGCACAGCTACAGGTTGGGCAGAGAAGAGATTCAGAGCAGCCCTGTGGAGAAGGACTTGGGGATGTTGGTCTGTGTCATGGTTTAAGCTGTAACTCACGCAGTTTGCTAACTCACTCCCCCCTCTTTCTTCCCCCCAGCTCCCAGGGGGGTGGGGAAGAGAATCAAAAGAATGCAACTGTTGATGAGAAACTGAATGCGAGCTGGCTGTGTGCACTCACAGCCCAGAAACTAGCCATATCTTGTGCTGCACCAAAATGAGCATGACCAGCAGGTCAGAGGAGGTGATCCTACCTCTTTACTCAGCTCTCATGACACCCCGCTTGAAGCACTGTGTGCAGTTCTGGTGTCCTCAACATAAGAAGGGCATGGAAATTTTGGAACAAGTTCAGAGGAGGGCCACGAGGATAAGGGGTCTGAACCACCTCCCATATGAAGATAGGCTGAGAAAGTTGAGGCTGTTCAGCATGGAGAAGAGAAGGCTGTGTGGAGAGCTCATAGCAGCCTTCCAGTATCTGAAGGTGACCTACGGAATGTTGGAAAGGAGCTCTTCATCAGGGACTGTAGTGGTAGTACAAGGGGTAATGTGTTTAATCTAAAACAGGAGAAGTTTTGATTGGATATAAGGAAGAAGTTCTTTACTGTAAGGGCGGTGAGACACTGGAACTGGTTGCCCAAAGGAGTGGTGAATCATATAATGCTCCATCTTCGGCAGTGTTTAAGGCCAGGTTGGATAGAGCCTTGGGCAACTTTGTTTAGTGTGTGGTGTCCCTGCCCATGGGTGGGGGCTTAGAACTTGATGATCTTAAGGTCCTTTCCATTCATAACCATTCTATGATTCTAAGATCATGCACCAACAGCAAGCATTTAATATGAATAGCTCTTAGTTACATCAGACTGATTTTGTCAACTGGCTTTGCTGGGTTTGGTAGTAGAATTCTGTCCTGGGTTTGGCAGTAGCTGTCATTTTTCTCCTTGGTAGCTGGTGTGGAGCTGTGTTTTTTTGAATTTCTGCTTGTGAACAGTGATGATAACACCAATGTTTTGGTTACTGCTTAGTACATTTTGGTCTGGCCAAGGACTTTCTGAGTCTCACGCTCTGCCAGGGAGGAGGGTAAGCCGGGAGGGAGCAGAGACGGGGCATCTGATCCAGATTGACCAAAGAGGTATTCC
>JAOEHY010051297.1:0-26731 GCA_025447955.1 Psilopsiagon aurifrons
CCCTCGACCTGCTGGTCACACTCCTTTTGATGCAGCCCAGGATATGGTTGGCTTTCTGGGCTGCGAGCACACACTGCAGGCTCATGTTCATTTTCTCATCCTGAAACCTCTTACCTCAGTAAAATCGGGTCTCTACTGTTCATGCTGGTGAGAAAAAAAACAGAAAAAAACAGTTCTGACTTGATTACAAATATATCACTTTGCTGGTAAACATAACTGAGTTATCTTCTGAGTGGGAAGACACCATTTCAGGTGTTGCCTGCCTGACTGGGTGGCCCATGTGGACCTTCCCCGGCACTGTGGGAAGGTGGCAGGGTTATGGAGAAGCCTGAATTTTTTACCATGTCAGGGCCAAGTTTTGTCTTTGCATCATGGTTGAAAAGGGGCAGTATGTATCACACTTAGAATGGTCTCCATGACCAATGAAGTCCAGGATCATGGGCAGTGGTGTGACAGAGCATCAAAGTTGGGTTTTGTGCTTACATCTAAAGGACTCTGTTAGTTTACTCTGCTTTTCCCCCTCCTCTTCCGTACTGTTTGACCTGTGGTTTGGGCTAAAAGGTCATTAAAACTTCAGATCCCATTCTCTGTGACTTCACTGGTGTAGGATTTAGGAGCTTTCAAAGTAAGGATTGGCCTGGGATCACAAATACAGGGGAATTATAAAGCTTAAGTCCAGTCAGTCCAGTACTGTGAAAGGTGAAAATGTTTAGATCTGAGTTTCTGAGTTCTGGTGACCTGCAATTTTTAAGGAGATTTATTTTAAATTAATTTTACACACACCCCCACACCCCCCATCTTACATCAGCAGGAAAACCCCAAGTCATGTAGCCAGCTGTGGTTCAGGATGATAATGTGCAAGGAATAAGCAATTTGTGGAATCCTAAATGGAGAACTCTTGCTTAGGGACAAGAATACAGGCAAAAAGTAAGCGTCCTTTAGGCAAAGGAGATAATTGAACTGCAATGGATATGTGATTTCTTTTCTTATGTATCCAGGCAACTATCTGCTTTAGATATAATGACTGTTATAAATCACAGAATGAAGTTTCTAACCCCAACAAATGCCTGGAACAGAGCTGTTGATGCTATCCAGGTAATAAAGCATATTTCTTGAAGCAATAACAAGTTACCTATCATTGTGTCATTCACCCTGGTGACATGATTGCAGCTTATGCAGAGTATCATTTAAGACAGTGTTAATGAGCAGCTGTAGTCTTGTGCCTATGAACAGAAAAAAGTAAGATGGAACCGTATGACGTCTTGCAAACAAATTATGTCATCTAACCTGTGAATTTCTGAATGGTGCACTCACATTTGCAGTACAATGATCCAAATTGGCTATTCTCTCTCCCACTGTTTTGGTTTGGGCTACTATTTCTCCCAAGAGGGCAAGAGACCCAGGGTCAGTGCCTGGTCCAGATGGAGATGAGGCTGGTCAGTGCCTGCATCCCTGAGAGAGGGATGCTGGCATGTGAGACCTGATGTGAACATCTGGGGAGAAAACTTCCCACTTCCAAAACTGTGTAATCTATACCATTACTTAGCCCTAACTTTCAGATCTGGATTACTTTTTGGTTTACTGGATTGCTGTTTGGCTTTGTGGAAACTATAACTTTTGATAGGGTTGTCTGAATTTAAGGATTTCAGAGTTTAGCTTTTGGCAATACACCCTGCTTGAATTTAAGAGAATGGCAAGCACTGTGACTATTTAAAAAAAATAGTGCTGTTTCTTTTCTGTTGTGTGTGAAAAATGAGCTGCCCATTGACAGAGGAGCTCGTTCCACGCCACTACATGTATTTCATGCATATTCACAAAGCAGCAGTTTTGGAAAATACACTGCTGTGCTTTTGCTTCTGGAGGTAGAGGAGAATATTAAAAATCCCATTTTTCCTACTGCTTCACTTCTGCTGTTGTGTAAACACCAAATGTTTGCTGTCCTGTTGGGATTACCTGATGTTTGTTCTAGGTGGGAGAGGTGTTTTCAGAAAAGAGATGTTTTTGGACTGTTTGCTTCCCCCCAGGAACTGGTGAAATGGAAGCTGATTTAGAATTGTTCTCTGTAATTTTTACTATTTGCTCTAATAAAAAATACCCCAATGCTGAGAGTCTGTGCTACAGGTACTCATTTACCTTGGTCATCTCCATCATGTGACAGCTTCAGTTAAAAACCTGCGTGCTGCACCCTGCTTGTGCTGTAGTATAAAATCATAAATACTCTGGAAATTCCTGTCTTAAGATCTTAGGCTCATCACCCAACTTTAGAGGGTACTTTTGATTTTTCATTCTAGGCTTTGGTGGGGATACTACTACTTTACCATGCAGAGTAGTTGTGCAAATGAATGCAGTGAAGGTGTATGCAACACTCTGGTAACATCATGATCAATGCCATAGAAAAAGGTCCACAAGGAAATTGCTAATTCAGAGCATGGGTAGAATGACATGTACCATAAGGAAAGCTCTGGATCAGGCGCTGAGCTGTGGGGATGGAGCGGGGCTTTGTATATCTGCATATTCTGCTGCACTCAACTGTCTGATTTTTCAGTCTCAAGGTGAGCTGATTACTGCAGACACAAATGGTAACAGGATTTTCCAGCCTGCAGTCAGTGAGTAAAGAGCACATTTTGAATTTTAGTGCCCAAAAACTTAGCATTTGACTCACCATATGGCTCAGTGGAAAAGCTTTGGAGCCCTGTCACTCGTGTGCATCCAGCTGCCGTTGAAGTCATTAGGTGCTTCTTGCAGTTATCAAGAGGTAAGTAGACATATCAGATTAAGAAAAACAGGTTTTTTGTTAACACTTTCAGTACTGGAAATATCTGAGGTTTAAGGAGACAGAAACTCTTTGCACCTAACTTCCAATAGGCTAGTAGGGAGAACCCCCCCATTCACTATTTATTTTAGTTATGAAGACACATGGATGGTGATGTCTGTGTTGCTTTCTTCTGATATAAAGAGCCCACGAATCTCCACCCTTTCAATTTCCAGTAAAAATAAGGAAGATAGAAAAAAAAGAAAATGCCAGGCTTCAGGAGTGAATGTGCCAAGTGCCTCCTCCGTTGTACTTTAGTTCAGCTCTGTCATCCCAAATGGCACCTCCTCCTGCAGAGAGAATTTGAGAAATGCTAAACATATCAATACTGGGGGGTGGGGAAGCAAAGAAATAGTTAACATAATGAAAGCCATAACACCTGAGAGGAAAGTAGAGAAAGCTATGTAACTTTTTCCAGCTTTCATAAATGTCTTACTGTTAGATTTGAAAAAAGTATCTTGGAGACTGATGGGGTTTGGTTTGTCTTTGGGGATCTAATTGATGTATGATCTGACTGGGAGTAGTCAGGTGAGAGAAATGCTTCAGATTTTGTGCGCAGTGGACCATAACCAAATAATTCAGAGAAGATTAACTGAAACGGGAGCTGGGAAGTTTCAGGAGCAGAATGTGGTGGGAATTCTGTGGGTCTTGGATGTTGTTTCCAAAGCACAAAGCGTCCCTCTGCTGCCCATCAGACTACCATTCCCTCTGCTACTGGAAGAGATCTGTGGTCTGCAGGATACCCTTTTCATCTTTCTCCTTGTGGCTCAGCTGATTCCCAAGAGTGGTCACACTTGGCCTGCATTTCATGGTCAACCTATGGTGACACTGCACGAGTCACTTTCTGTGGCTGTGCCCGTGCTGCATGGGTTGGTGAGTTCCTGCCAGCAGCAAGAGGAGGCAGAAACCCTGTGTTACTTGATGCACTGTAGCTTGGCAGATTCAATGTTAATTATCAGGACTTGTAACGCAGTATCCCTTTTGTTTTCCCTCCTTTTCCTGAAAGCTGTGCATGGGCCATGAAGATTTACTGCCATATTATAGGTTGAAAAATTGACTACCTAAATTGAACAAGATGATCAGGTGGAGTTTATCACCATACTTGGCCACAAAGACTTGAGGGGTGTCATACTGCTACATGAAGCTGGCAGACAGCTAAGGTCCTCAGAACACCCCAAATCCCACCGGGACTAACGGGACGGGATGCAAACACTGCAGTGACCCATGGCCATCTCCCTTCCTGTAGAACAAATGCATAGCCCACCTCTGTAGTTTTCTGTGCTAGTGTAACAAGTCAGTTTAGCATGGTATTGCCCTTAGGCTTATTCCTAAAATTTGTAAGAAAACTTCTTGAATCATGGTTAATATGTGAAAATATGCATGTGTATGTCTTGTGGTTTAAGCCCAGCCGTGAATCAGCCACACAGCTCGTTAGCTCCTTCCTCCTCCCCCCCGGCTCCCAGAGGGATGGGGAGGAGTATCGAAAGACTGTAACTCCCACGGGCTGAGATAAGAACAGTCCATTAACTAAGGTATAACAGAAGCCACTGCTGCTACCACCAATATTAATAATGATAAGGGAAGTAGTAAGGGAAGGGAATACAACTGCTCACCGCCCACCGACCAAGCAATGAACCAACTCTTCCAGGTCCCTGTCCCCAGTTTTCACATCCTGGGCATGACGTGCTGTGGTATGGAATACCTCTTTGGTCAGTTTGGGTCAGGTGTCCTGTCTCTGCTTCCTCCTGGCTTCCTCTCCTCCCTGGCAGAGCATGAGACTCAGAAGGTCTTTGGTCAGACTAAACATTTTGAGCAGTAATTAAAACCATCGTTGTTATCAGTGCTGTTCCCAGGCTGAAAGTCAAAACCACAGCACTGCACCAGCTGCTAAGAAGGAGGAAAATGACTGCTACTGCTGAACCCAGGACAGCATGCAGAAGTATTATCACCCGTAAACAATTAGGAAGCTAAGTGTTTACGTGATTAGCTGATTTGTGGATGCTATCTGACAGCAAAGTGCTGTTATTAGCTCTAGCACATTTCAACACAATTCTAATTTCAGTTGCAGAGAAGTTAATTATAGATTGTCACATCTGTCTAAACTACAAGGTCTTCGAGGCACGGATATATTTACACTACACATATTTCCTTGTAGCACAGGAAACAAGTCTTGATTGAGAATTCAGTTTGAGAGATATGACTTAAAACCAGATTTGAGGAAAATATTTTTCCAGAATTATAGAACAAGAAGCTAAAGGTTTTTGAATTGCTTGGATTTTTTTTTAAAGGTGAGATTGCTAAGAAAATGACACAAAAGAGTGCAAATGCTCCCTTCATTATGAAGAAAAGTATAATGTATTTTGAAGTACAATAAGTAGAGTATATTCAGGTTATTCAGGCTTTCTGCTACTATGAGTGTTACACTGGAGTGCTAGACATCTGGCCTTTTAGTACTATATGTGATTGTATTAAAGCTATTGAGAAGTTTGGAGCATTTATATTTCCATGAATGTATTTTTAGGAGCTTTTTCTTGAGTACTGTGTTTAGGCAGTAAATGCTTCATTTCTGGTTTAGTTCGCAGTCTTTTTAATTGCATTACCTTGGCAGTAGGTAGGTTGAATCCAACAGTGACACCATATAATGCAGCTGATGTTACTCTGTAAGAGGTGCGTGGGTTCTGTGTCCTGGGGAAGCCCAGCTCTTAGTCTCTGGAGCTTGTCAGTTGACATGAACCAACTTTTTGACCATTATGGGCAGGATGGCCTCTTCAGACCATTTTCAGACGTGTTTTTCTATCTTCTTTTCTTAGCATGGGACTGAACATTATTTTCTCTTTCATGATGTTAATTGTGATCTATTTTCTTGGCTCTGACATCAAATACTGAACAGTTAGGATGCTGTCAGTGTACAGGCAGCAGTGTCCTCAACAGCTGGATTGCATGGTGCAGATGACAGGCTCACTGCACCATTTTCTGCCTCAGGGCTTTTACTGCATGTGTTAGCACTGAACAGATGTGCTCCAAAAGCCCTCTTCTGCACTTTAACAGCTCTCAGAAAACCTCCTGAGGCATGTGTTGTATTGTGAAGATCTCTTACTCTGAAACATGGTTAAGTCTAATACCAACATACTTCCCTCAGTCATAGCCACATAAACAAGACTCAATCTTTTTCTGCATAATTCACAATCTCCATTATATGTTTTGCACTTGGAAAATGCAAGCTCTTTTCACAGTCTCCATCCGCTATCCATGCTTGTTTCGTTTGAACTACTGCAGTTTCAGGGTCAGGAGCTCTCATCCTGCCACTCAAACGGTGTCAGAAAAAAGAGCCTAAGTCAGGTGGGGGAAAAGAGAGTGCAAGTCTCAGACAGAAATAGCTGGTGATTGAAAAGATGTCCTATAATAACCCCTAAAACAAACTCAGACTTGGACTGGAACTGGCAGCGGTGACACAGCTGAGCAGACATATTTTGAAGATTGCTTTATTTGACATGTTTGCACCCTCTCGTCTTGTTGTCTGTGCTGTAGGTGTTGCATGATGCCTGTTTTAAGCAGCAGGTTACTGCCCCTGTGATCCTCCATGCTGTCCTACAGCACAGTCCTCAAAGAGTGGACCTCTGCAGAAAGATGATGTCTGTTATGAAATCATTGTCTCTCTGTTTGACTCAAGTGCAGTATATTAGGCGGATATAATTGTGTTCCTCTGATTTAGACATGAAATGACAATGCTGCCACCACACTGCTGAAATGATTTTCTTTCAATTTAAATGAAAGAACTAAAACTTTTTCCACAAATTTTATTTCTCTAAGCAAACAACAGTTACAAATCTATTCCAATATTCAGCTAGGTTTATCTTACTTCTCTCCCATTTCAGTAGAGTACGGGACTACAAAGCTCACAGAAACACCCTTTATTTGATCACAAATACAAAGATGGTGCATGACAGTAATTACATTTTTACTCTCAACTTTAATTTGTTAGCAAAATTAGAAGAAGGGCTTTATTGCTAATGGGAAGAAGCTGCTTCTTACACCTGCCTTTACTTGTACTTGACTTACTGCTTCACTAGAACACAGGCAAGTCTGGTGACAGATGGTTAGTTTTCATGGATGTAATTTGGGAAGCCAAGTATTAGTAGAAGGCTGGTCTGCCAAAACCAGCATAAAGGTATTAATGCATATTCCAACTAAGCTATAAATCTGTTTTCGAGCTGCTCTGTCAAGTTATGGATTAATTGCTTAAATGCATTAAGACAGCAAATACGAAGAGAAGAAATTACTTTGTGTTATATCAAAGAGCAGAAAAGACCAATCACCCTGGAACAGGTAATGTCTTTCAGAAAATGGGACCACTGATGAAGGTAGATGTTACGTCTAGGCAAAAGCAATTGCATGTTGCATCATTTGGCCTCTGTTAATCAAGGTATGCTCATGCCATTGTAATTCAAGTTTATTTCAGTTGATGCTGACTTGAACTTCTGCTGGACAGGTGATAGCTTACTGATGTATCAGAAACAACAACTTATTTAAGAATGTATTTTCATTTATTTTCATCGGCTCTTGTATCGTTAGTGCCCTTGCTTGTTTGTTTCATTGTAAAACTATTATTGCAAGCTGTGGAAATCCATGGCTCCACAGTTGCTCAGTACAGCCATTTTCTGCAGTGAATAGCATCCTTTCCCTTGTTACCTTTGATAATAACCTTTTTATTTCAATTTATAACTATTATTTCTTCGCCTTTATTTCTTGCATCTGCACTTCAATTGCCAATAAAACCCATAGTCAGTAGCACTGGAAATGTTATTTTCACAGAAGAAAATATTTTGCCCAAACTTGTAAAATTAAGATGGATATGTTGTCTTTTGAAATACACAGTCATGAAATTTGATGGTAGCGCTGGAAGATTCATTCATTTCTTTCCAGGGTCTGATAAAAGTGGCTTGATAGAAAATGTTTTCAAAGGAGAAATTTAGTTACTTGATTCAGTGGGGACAGTATTAGAGCACGGTAAGCCGAGGCGCAAGAAGAAGAAAAGAACACTATTTTGTGCTCTGTACATAGCAACTGATGTGACTGAATGAGACTGTTTAATGGGATTGAGATGAGAAATATAGAGTGTTTTTCAGTTTTTTTTGCATCTCATTGAATAGCCTGTCAAATCACTGGCTTTGTATGCACCTTGCCACATACTCCACCATACAAAGCCTAAAAAGCTTACATTTGTTTGAAGTTCTTTGCTATTGACATAGATACAAAGAGCAGTAGAGGAAAGTGTGAATCACTGGGTATTCAGACACATTACATCATTTGAGAAGTCATGCAAACCAAAAACTCATGTAGAAGCTAAGAGGTTTCTAGGGTTCTTACCAAAGTAAGAGTGGTTTAAGCACTTCAAAGATTGGTCTCAGAATTGTTATAAGATTATATATGATATAAGCAAATCCGCTTCCCCCGAAGACTGAAAATGAAGACAGGCAATAGTAACAGTAATCATGTTTACTGTTCTGTGGTTTCACAAAAGAATTTGTTGATTTACAGAGTGGTTAAATTGATTTTTATACCTTTCTGAGCACACAAAATAGCAATTAGTCAGTGCTGTGTATTGGATTTTTGACAAGTATAAAATTATGGCACCAATCATTTTATGTAACTCAATGAACAATAGAAATTCCAAACAGGAGAGGTTTCTGAACAATTTTTAGGACAGCGCTGACAGTAGAAATATGCCAGTTCACTAGGTGTTTTAAAGGTATGACTGTAATTTGCAATAAAATTGAATATAATGTTCATTACATGTATATGCCACATACCTGGTATTTTTTTTATAATGGTGGCTACTTTTTTACTGATAAATACTAAGATTTGTTAACCACTTAAGAGTAATGTAGTAGCAACTGAGACCTCTTTGATCTTCACACTTCACAGAGGCTTAACGGAAAGAGTACTGATTTTTCTCATTAAAAGAAATAAATTTATATCACCTGACCACAGAAAATCTCTATCCATTTGTCATGTGTTTGGTCTTTCAGGCAGGTGAAACAACATTTTACTCCAAGGCAAGTGGAATTTCACACCTCCAAAAATTTGGTGACTGCATAAAGGTTTGGTTTAATTTTTATTTAATTTGAATTATTCCATCTATTAGTTGTCATATGAGAAAATGACAAGTTCAGCAAGCTCTGCAGCTTGGCCCTGCCACTTGCTTGACTTGGGTTGTTGCTGAAAGACAGGTTATTAGCTATGTTCTATTATTCAAAAGAAGATATAATTTTAAAACCAGAATGCGCTATCGGAAGCTTCTGAAGGTATACACCTCTCAATATAACAGTTACATCAATTACAGTAATTTTGTAAATTATATATTTCAATGATTGCCTTTAAAGTTTGCTGCTCTGAAAGCAGGACTTTAAAGGAACACTGTGTTCTTCATTGGTGATATTCTTGTTCTAATAAAAGCATGCAAATAATAGGAGCTTGTTATAAACATGATTCCTACATAATTTGGAAGCCTGACTGAAGCAAATTGCTTGTATTACGGGGAAATGACATACAATTGGTTGTGATGAGTACAGCAGGAGTTGATTTCAGAAAAACCACTGGAGAAAGCTCCCAAGATCTTTGTGATGTGAAGTTGTCTAAGTAAATGTGAATGAAAATTCCCCATGCTTATGTAACTTCGAAGTGGGAAGGAAAATCCTATCCTATTCATGGGATGTCTTTGTTATATCTAGAGAAGAAAAACCGTAAGAAGTATTTCAGTGTTCTTTAAAGATCCTATTGCTTGGAACCTTCATTTGTGTCACCTGAACTACATTTTGTGGCAGCCAGCCCTTTTATTGCCTCTGGCATTCTGGTTTGCATGGGTAGGTGTCTTCAGCAGAAGGTGGGTCTAGCTCTCCTGTTTTCATCTTTTAGCATTAGGCCAGTGTAATTTTCTCTTTAGTCGTTTAGGAGGGGGATGGGGCATGTTGTTGGCCTTTTTCTTCCTCAGACAAATGCTAAAAGCACATATATACACGTTGTCTGGCAAAATGGTAACCACTGGAGGAATAAGGGACTTGAGAAGGCTCCATCACTCTGTGCATTGGGCTCCCTCTACCACGGGATAAGATGCTGAGTGCAGGTCCTGGCTCCCAAGCAAGACCAGCTCAGCTGAGAAATGGCAGCGAGAAGGGAGTCCTCCATCTCCCTGAGATACTGCTTACTCCTGGGATTCCTTTTTGGCTTAATACCAAAGGTCAAACTGGTACCACCACGAGATATATTTGTTTTTTGTGGGGTTTTTTTGTGTGGGTTTTTTTTTTTTTTCTAAAAAAGGTTTATCTCAGTTTATTTTGCTTTCTTCTCTGAATATACTCTTTTGGCTGTCACTGGTGTTAGAAATTAGCAATCATCTGATGTAATACATATGTTTTTAATTGAAATATTTTATAAACCTAATATTATAAAATCACATATCATACAAACACATAATTAGCCATGCTATCCTCAATAATCCAATTTTTTTTTATTCCTAATATTAAATGCATTTGTGATTATGCTCTCTAATTTGATTTTAAACATTTCAAGTGAGAAAGTTATTGTCTCTTCCTTGACTGTGAACATGTTTCTATCACTGTTTTATTATTTATTCTCATATTTTTCCCGGTAAAATATTCAATCAGTACATGTCTCCCAACATGTCCCTCACTAGCACTTTAGAAATCGCTGTTTGTCCTTTGCAAACCTTCCTTCATTTCCACTGATTCTCAGCAACACTTTGCAGTGTTTCTCAGATTTCTGTTTTTCAGCTCTGCTATGGAGTAGCATTTTCTGGCAGAGGCTCCTGGTGATATATATACTGTGGCTATTTCTATCGGCATGATATGTGATGTGTGCACAAGGTTCAGAAAGAAAGCATGCTGGGGGACAGTGCCTGAGAACATGTTAGTGCTCTCTGTGCTCCAGCAAGGATTGATGCAATGATAGTTTTTCTTCATGCTTATCTCTTTCTATTCTTATTCCACCTGAAATTGAAAAGCATCATGTCACTGCATAAATTGCTCAAACAAACCATGAACCAGCTGTATATACACTTGAGGATACATATACTAGTTACTGGTGCATACACCAGTTTTAATTTGAAAGCAGGTCTTTGCTTCCTAATATAGCTTTAATTAAATATTCTACTTTTTAGCTCTGTGACATAGGGATTAAAGGTTGGAGAAACTATTTGGCAAATATCTGTGGAAAAATGCAGAAGATTGGTTTTTTTTGTTGTTTCTCTCCTAAGGGTAAGCTCAGTTTTACCAGCATAACTGTTAAGAAGTAGAGAATTTTATTACCTTTAAAAGTTTCAGATTTTGTTACCCATGCTTTGACTGCTCAGGATTAAACTACCCAATTAATGGCATAATTTCTTTTTTGCAGACAAATGAGGACATTAGAGTCATGATTCATCATTACTCCAGAGAGTTTTCCTAGTTGGTATTTCTAGCCACATTGCTTGATTTTTATAAACTTCATTAGGTTATAATCAACGCATGTGTGAGGCTGAGAGAGAAGAGATGTACAATTTCTTATTCCTAGATGTCATAGAAAGCGTTTATTAAGGCAAACTTTCCTGGGATGACATTATGAGACAGAAATATGAGAAACAGCAGGCATTCCACAGGGCAGGGCTTGGTGATCAAGATTGCATTAACGCTAATGACAGTGGCTGCACAGCTTATTTCCTGTGAGGTACAGTTATTTGAACCAACATCTTTAGTGATGGAGGTGAAAACTGGGAAAATCTTAACTGTTTTGGGCTCCTGCATGGCTTCTGATATATCACATTTGGAACAAGTCCACCTGGAAAGATATGCGCTGCTAAAGATAACATCAAGGCTGCAGAAGTCAGCAGATGTGTGATCAGCTCCTTGGGGTTGCTCTGGAAAGCATGGGGGCGCTGTACCTGCGAGCCCCAGATTTTGCACTTTTGCACTTGTTTTGCTTGAATTATATTCTTTTGGGTGCTGGGTCTTCCCCCCCAGCTACTTTTCAAGTTTTGGTAAGGTCATTTCAAAGTTTGGTCTTGTTTTCCCATGTGTTTGTTGTTACTCTGAGCTTGCCGACATTGAGACATTTAGTCGTCATACTCTCTAGTCCATCAGCCAAATCCTTAGTGAAGATTTTGAGCTGTATTGGTAGCCCTGTGGGCTCCCCTTGATAGTGAGCATCCGTAATTGCTCCTTGTGTTTCCAAGTGGGTTATGCAAGCAGTTCAGCATCCTGAAGAGAGGGGTTTATACTAGTGACTTGTGACAGCATCATGTGGGACAGGGTCAAAATCCTTCTTTTTACCTAAGGCTGTTCTATCAACTAATCCTATTATCTTGCTGCAGAAGGAAGCTAGATGAGCTCAATGTGATTTGCTCTTGACAAAACTAAGTCAGCTGTTACACATTGCCCTGTTTCTACTCACTAGCTGATTATTCCCAGGTGTTTCCAGGGCTGGAGATGGAGCTGACTAACATACAGCTTCCTGCCTCCTGCTGTCATCTTCCTTTCTGGACCATTTGCTATTTTTCTCTAACCAAGGACCTTGATCAGTCTTCACAAGTTTCAAAGTCAATTGCTGAGGGCTCAGATTGCATCCGCCCTTACCCCAAGTGCCAGAGATGAATTTATCTGACCCAAAATGAATGACAGTGCTTAACTTAGCTAATCTTTGGATCTTCCTTTCTCTATTACATTTTAGGGTTTAAATGCTTTGTAAACAGTTGTGCGGTTGTAGCTCACAGTGAAGAGGAAGCAAAAGAGGTCCTAAACTTTTCCACTTTTTTGAAGTTATCTACTTAAGAGGGTTTTAATAATTTGATAAAAAATTTGTAAGGTAGGAATCTGTGCTGAAAACACAGATGTCACCCAAATTAAAGCTTTACTAGTGGACACAAGGGAAAAATTAAAATCCTTCATCCAGCTATTGTCTTTTTTGTTAAGGGGAAAGGTTTTGCTTGTGCAGGAAAAGTCAATGTCTTCTCATTCCTTTCACCTTTACTTAATTTGAGGACTGTATTTAGTAGCTTGCTGAGCCTGTTGAGTTGTCTTAAAATCTGTCATCATTATTTTATTGCTGTTTTTCTTTGTTGAGAGTTAGAAGTTTTGGGAAGATAACTGTGCTTTTGGACTAAAGTGGGTGAACGTGGACCACTGGGTAAATGAGGAAATGTGGTTGTGAGATTTATGGTTGCTTTTAAGATGTACTAAATTTGAACCGAGTTCTACATTTGTAGCTGATGACCCCGAACATACGGATTCTCCGTGTGCTCTGCAGGGAGAGATGAGATGTCCCAGGCAGCTTTTCTGCTGAGCATGTCCCAAGTTCAGGGGCGTATCTGCTGGACTCTTGCTGCCATTGCATTGGGCTGCTGAGAGGGGAGTTTTAGATCAAATGTAAAAACAGGGAAAGATATGTAAAATATTTGAAAAATCAATTGATATGAAGGAGGTGATAAATTAGAAATAAATGACCTTCTGACTTTTGCTGTCATTTGGCTGTTTCATTGAGGAGTGATGCTTAATCCAATATAAGCTCTAGCAGTTATTGTTCTTCATATCACCTTCTGGTTTTAATGAAGTTTTGGATGACTTGAAATTAGTTATCATGCTAAAAAGAAGAAAGGGCTTGAAATAATTCAGGTGATTCGATGGCTCAGGCCAAGTATCTCACAAAATAGCAATACATGTAACTTTTACAAGATGCGATGAGTCAAATTTCTCTATGTAATGCTATCAGCAGTGCACCGGCACCTACTTGGCAGAATAAGTTGGCTGCAACTAAGCGGTCTTAAGTTCTTTCAGAAACATAATAGGATATAAAACCCAGGTGCAGAAATAGATTTTGCTGAAATTAAAAATTATCCAGATCAATCTGGGAGATCTTAGCACATCTGGTTTTGAAATGTCTTGGAGATGCAGCTGAGCTTGGTGAGTGCGAACAGACTTTGATTCCTTTTCTTTTGTGGTACCTGGGACAGTAATGAAGGAATTTGGGTTTTGGTATGAAGTTCTTTGTTAACATGAGCAATTTTCAAGTGCAGCCATCGGGGACTTTGTATGGCTCCTGTGTGAAACATTATTGGTTAATTCTTTTCCTACATTACCTGTGAAGAAGTTAGTCACTTTAACTTTGTTCTTACGAAGTCTTTTGGCCAAACAAACCAAAATATTTCTAGGAAATCACTGAACAGTTTGCTGTACTTCTTAAAATATTTATTAGTTTGGTGTGTGTGTATAACAGCCCATGGGAATACCCATCCTTTGTCTAGCAGCCATGAAAGGAAAGAATAAAATATACATCTGTTCTCTACCCATTGTGGGTGAGATGCTTTGAAACCTGATGGGTTGGACCATGCAGTGGTTCTTCAAGGTCATTAGTGTTCTGGTTGTGTATTTTGTCTGTCTGGACTTGTCTTGTAAAGGCGCTATGAGTAGCATCTCTGCTGCTTCTCCCTGAGCAGGTTGTGGTCAGGGTCCTCCCTGTCAATGTTGCGCACTTTGCCCCCTGCTCTTTTCAGGTGTGAGGTTTATCTAGGTTATTGACATTCTTCAGACTCTTTAGCTGTATAAAGGTATTCCCTTCTGGGAAGCACTACTTGCTGAAAAAGCATTCTTCATTTAGGTGGCCAGAAATTTCTTAAATGTTATAGTTATCCTCTGTAAGGAGTCCAGAGAATCTGTGTTTGAATTGAATTATTAGGGTTGATGTTAAGAGAAATATGACCAGCCAAAGGCAAGTGGGTTGCTGCCTCCAGCACCATGTTTCCATGGAGGAGTTTCCTGAGTGCTCTGCTCCCTCTGGAGTGGGAAGAAGTCCAGGAGAGCGATCTGTGCTCTTGATGATGGGTCACTTCCATCTCTGGACACCCCATGGTGTCCCTGTCCATGGCAGGGGGTTGGAACGAGGTGATTTTTAAGGTCCCTTCCAACCCTAACCGTTCTATGACATGAATCTGATGTGAATGTTTTTGCTGGCTTTCATCAGAACTATCTGATAAAGCAGGAATTTCTTTCCATTTATTTTCTATGTCCCAGCAGCTAAATGTTGTTGTTTTCTTAACAAAAACATTCTGAGGCACTTCCCTGTAGTTAGATATTGTGAATAATTAAAGAAATGTTATTTTCAGACAGCAGGGACAGTATGAAATGGTGAGACAAAACACTTTAATCAAGAAACAATTCAGTGAAGAAGAAAACCTTGAAACTTATTTTAGTATTTGATTCCGTGCAATATGAATTTAAATGTAAATTTGTGCTTTGGAGAAGAATGCTTCTATCAAAGACTGAAGGCCTGTGTTGTATGCTTAGTGTTTTACAAATGGATTATCTCAGATGTGGGTTTATAGTTATTGCCCATGGGCAGAATTCTGCCTTAGCACTTAGAGTGCAGACAGTAATATAGCTGTACATACATTTTTCTGCTCCATGTATTGTTGACAGAATTGTGTGGTTAAATAAATAACCTTACAATTTTTTCCTGTGGTAGACTGCAATCAGTAGTTTAAACCATGCCACTGGCTTTCTTTAGGTTAACTGTCTCCATGAAACCTAGTTTTTGAAAGGAGGATAATACCTACACCTTTAAGAATTGCAAGGGCTGAAAAATCCTGATCACACACAAAATGAGGATAAAAACTTTGACTTCTATGCTCCCAGATTCCTATGTCCAGTTACACTGGCACTTGGAATATCCAGACAGTGGAGATGTTCTATGGATTCATAGCAGCTTTTTTGAAAATGAGCTTCAGTTCTTCACGATTTCTTTTTTTTTTTTTAGGAAGTGCTTCAAGTTTAGGTTGTACTTGCATGTTTCTCTTAATGACCTGGTGGATATTGAGTAAAGGCATACATGGAGCTAAACTGGTTTACAACTGTTTTACAATATAGGAATTTTCTTACAGTGTCCTGCAAATGGTCATTTGCACCATCTCATTTTTAACATGTATTTGCTATGGCTTGTATTAGTATAGAAGATTTTTTTCTTAAGAAACCTTTATCTTGGTGTTTGGCAACCGCTTTCTTCAGCCTTGAGTTTATACTCCGTTAATATTTGTAAAGTATGTTCTCTACATCCAGAAAATAAATTCAGAGGTGGAGGGCACTTGTGTGAAACAGCCCTGCATCTTAGATGTCAAAGACAGATAAAATATATATCAGCTCCTGACAAGTGTTGGATTTTGTCACTGTGTTAATGCTGGTTACATATCACTTAGGAGAAACACTTGCTCCTTGATTTATGCTCACTGACAATGAAGTGTCCAGGATGATTAATTGCAGCTCTAAAAGACAGTGCCCTTATTCATACCTCCCTGGCCTGAATGATTGAAATGAATAAATATATATGTAGCACTGTGGAATTTGCCATTAGCTGTTGAAATATTTGTGGACTTGATATACTGTGAAGGGATTTCATTGAGGTGTATTCTTGTAATCAGTAACTTGATACTTTTTAACAGCAGTTTGTAGAGAGGAAAAGAAATAGGGGATTCTGGAACTGATTAGGAGGCAATGGATAACAAGGTGAAAATGCTTTCAGACAAATTGTTATGACATTTCTTTGGCAATTTGAGTCCTTAAACCGTCACTTTCTGCAAGTATTTTAAGGATTTTTCTGTTATATTGTCATTTATTTTTGAAAACTTTGGCTTTTCAAGTCTATAAACTACCTTGGGAATTTGTATTTTCAAACGATTAGACCCAAGCATGTACTGGGACAATGTCAAGTAGCTCTGTCTTATCAAGAGGAGTTTGCAGTTATCGGAGCAAGCAGAATTATCTCTGTTACTCATAAACGCAGACACATTTGCCTCTCATTTGTGTGACTTTGGTTAGATGTATTTGTTTCAATGAAATTTTATGTGAGTTGACACTCACTGCCTAAAGAACAGAATCACATTTGGTAACAGACTTGGATAATTTGTAATAATACTCAGTGTCTGTTTATAGGTGAAAAAAATGAAGGCAACCTCCCCCTTGCCCCCCACATTTGGCTTGATTTTTTTTGGGGCTTTAAAGGTAATTCTTTTAGTAGCTCCTGCCCATGTCAGCTGAGGATGCAGGCTTCTAAGAAATTGCAATTTGTATGTAAAATTAGTTTTATTTTGCCCACAATATTGGGATCTGTCACAGATCTCTCAAATGATAAATCTATCATCCTTTCAGTTGCCTGGGGCTGTGAAGGTTAAATCAGACTTTTTAGTCTGGCAATGAAAAATGTTGGGGAACTAAACAGCAGAGTGAAGGAAGAGTGGAAATCCTGGCAAAGCGTCAGTGCTCTGAAATGGAGCTGTTTGCACTGTTCCAGAGACACATACAGAAACATGTATGCTAAATTAGTTATCTGAATTAGAGAGTGAAGCTGGCTTCCGTATCAACACTGAGGTTTAGAAACCTTTGCTTTATATCCTCCAGAGCTGCTTTTGGGCTAGTTTGCTTCAAATCCCTTTAATAGATTTGTGCAGTTAAGACTTTCATAGAACATCCAATGTGAGTGGCTTTTTTTAGCTGCAGGTGAACCAACAAAACTTACAAATTCATAACTTCCAAAGATTTTAGGCTGGAACTGCCTGAAACATTCAAAGATGCTTGCTAAATGGAAATGCCATATTCTGTTGTCAGATTGGAACGACTGGGATTTTACTCTGCACTTCATTCACCCAAAACCTGTGGCTCTTGCTCAGGTCTTCATTAAATGCCTTCACTTAAAGGCAATGCTCTCTTTTTTGTAGTTTGTATTTCAACTACAATATTTTTTTGTGAAGTTTATGGCTACTTTTATTTTAGAATTTAACTTTTTTGTGCCTCAGTACCCCATGTGTAAAATGGAGATAATACTGCTGCCTTACCTTGTCAGTTTAATTAATGTTGTGAAGCATTCAGATAGTGACAAACAGCAGAGAAAAGCCAAAGGAAATGAAAAATTCTTTATTCAGAGCAGTGTTTGGACAGTAGGCAAGAGATAAGGCCTCAGACACACAGTGAAAGTGAGGCAAACCAGAAATATTAAATGCATGCTCATTAAGTAAAAAGGATTCATCCTATGCGTTCAGGGAAGCAGAAGCACTTGGGGAAATGCTGATGATCCAATTAAAGACATGTAAATAAAGATAATGAGCATGATGGTGGAGCTGTGATAGTAAAGGCAATGTTATGTCATGCATTTCTGTAATCTGTGTTCCTTAAACCAGGTATTCATTATGTTTTTTCTGTACATGTATTAAAATGACTTTGAAACATTGGCTGCTTCAATTAGAAAAATATTTCCCTGTGAAAATTAATATGTTTTCTTATTACTTTTGAGTAACTTCTGATAGGAAAATATGGTATGGATTACAGGGCCAGATATACCATGAAAAAAATAAGCAGTTTCTTCTAGAGATAACCTTTAAAGAAAAAAGAAATGTAAACAGGTATTAAAACTGGGGGTTTGAAGTGTTGGATTTTTATTAGTACAGCAAGGTTTCCCTGACATGCCTGAAATGCTTCATGCTTCAGGATGAATTAGTTTTGCTTTGCATACACTTTTGTGTCAGTGACATCAGGGGAAACATACTTGATGCTCTGGGGCTTCTGGAGGGATTTCAGCAGCTGGGAGGTGATGGGATGAGTGTCTGCCATAGATATTAATTCATTACTTTATTGGCTGCTAGAGCATCTACAAGTTGTTATCTACAAGCAGATAACAATTTCATTTAGATTTTACTGTGAGAAATCCCGTCTATTGGCTTGCTGAGACTGAAAGGAAGCTTGAAGTAAATGAAGCTCGTTTAAGGAAATGTACCAAGTGCATGTTTGAGTAGTTCTGTGTTTTAGAGGAAGTGTTTTGGGTTAGGTTTCAGCAATGTTCTTTGCACAGAAATTCTGCAGCTATCTGTTTACCCATTTGGCTGTGTTAACCCTATCCAACTGCACGCTTCATGAGAGCAGGGGGGTCATGAATGGGTGATTTCTTAAGCAATAAACTGGAGTGAATTGGATTAGAAAGTTCTCTCTTGGTAGTCAAGATAATAGCTACATTGCTATATAGTCCAAAGGCAGCCAAAATGTCAGGTTAGTGAAAAATATAACATTTCAAGAGACTACAGGATGCAGCTGTGTATTATGGAAAGCTTTTGAATAGAAATATGCCAAGCTGAAACACTCTGTCCTTTGGAGAGCTTCTGTGGTGTTTGGTGGATTTCCTTAGGCAGCTCTCAAGCCAAGAAGCTGAGCATGAAGGTACCACCATTGCTTTGACATGTCTGTTTCATTTCTGCAAATTCTTTTCAAGTATCCTTTTTTTTTTCCACTGAGGAAGATGCTGAGATTTTTGTCACAATTCAAAAAGATCATATTCGTCCTTTGCTGACTTTGGATGTCTAACCCCCTTTGACCCCTGTACTGCTGTCATAGCAGGATATTCTTCTCTTCACTGTGGAGATCTTAAAGATGGGTGATGAATCAAAATATGACCGAGATACTTTCTTCAGTTTTTATGTAAAGTAGTAATAGCATCATTATATACAGCATCTATGCTCCCTGTGCCTTGTCAGGATTGTTCAACACTGTCATTTTTTGGTCTGAAATCATACCTGTTGTCTGCAATCTATTGATAACTTGTGCTTATGTAGGAGCTCTGGGCTAAGATCATCTTTGTCCAAGCATTTCTACAATGCTGAGTGGGCCAACCACCCAGTGCTTGGAGGTGCTCCTCCTGCAGTGTGAAGAGGAGAACAGTAATAGTAGCAATAATAAGAAATGAGAAACAAATCAAACCAACAAAAAAACCCTCAAAACAACACACTCCCCCCCCAAAAATCCAAGCTAAACAAGAACTCCCCCCCGCAAACACCAAAGCCACTGCCCTGTCCCCCCACCTCCTCCCCCAAAAAAACCCAAAGCACCCAACTGAAGAACAAGGCATGTGGGGAAATTGCAGCATAGAAACACAGAATAGTTAGGGTTGGAAAGGACCTTAAGATCATCAGGTTCCAATCTGCTATTCTCCTTGTCATGGAGAGGGACACCTCTCAGTAAACCATGTCACCCAAGGCTCTGTACAACCTGGCCCTGAACACAGCCAGGGATGGAGCATTCACAGCTTCCCTGGGCAAGCCATTCCAGTGCCTCACCACCCTTACAGTAAAGAACTTCTTCCTCATATCCAGTCTAAAATTCCCCTGTTTAAGTTTGAACCCATTACCCCTTGTCCTCTCACTACAGTCCCTAATGAAGAGTCCCTCCCCAGCATCCCTATAGCCCCCCTTCTGATACTGGAAGGCTGCTATGAGGTCTCCATGCAGCCTTCTCTTCTCCAGGCTGATTTGATGCATGTCATTTAGGATCCATATGAGGTAAAATTTAACTTCTGAAGTCATGGAACCAACCCAAGGTGCGCAAAATTCATGGCATGTCCTGGTTTGCAGTGAAGTCAAACACCCCCTGACAGACCCCACGGCTGCCTGATCCCAAAGAGCAGAGTTCAATCTCTATTCAATCACTGTGAGAGTAATGATACACAAGGCGGTTGCTCTCCTTCATCTGTTTGTTGAAGGCCCCTGACGTACTTGGGGTCCCTCCTTGCAATGTTAAAGTTATTGAGGTTAATTGCAGTTCAATTGATATTTTTCCTAAAATGATTTTTAATTTTCTTTGAATGACAAGTAATTGTGGAATTTTTTCAGGGTCTGCATCAGGAAACCAATTTCTTTCTGCATTCTTTCAGGTATGTAGTCAAAATATGTTCATAATTGTGGGATACAGTAGTAAGTATAAAGTCTAATTGTGAGTAAAGAATGAAATGAAAGATTTTGTTAAGCATCGGAGCTATTGTTGAATTATACATGTTTAAATAATGCATGGTACTTTCAAGAACTTTGAAAAGAAATAATATGGGATAATCTCTAAAGATGGAGGAATGGAATTAATTTTTCTGGAGTGATTTACGTTAGTCTAATGATTCCCAGAAAAGACAAAACGCTTTTGGTTGTACATGCATAAAGATCTTTGAATAAAATATCTCACCGCAGATTTCCTGTGTTCTGAGCTAATGAAATCTTTTTCAGTTGCTTAAAACCAATGGAAGCTTTCTTCATATGGACAGGTATCTCTTTGTTATTGCCTAAATTGAGAACAGTGACTTTCCTCAAATGTCCATATGCTTTGTACATGCCCATGAATCTTCTCACATTTCTTCAGAGCATCCTTTCTGGGAAGCTTCCTGGTACTCTTGCCTGGCATAATCTTTTATTCTGAGTGTGGGCTGGTTTGACATTCTTTGTGGTGCAATGTAAAACAATCTGACATCCCCTATGATCTCCAGGATTTGGAGGTGGAGGACCCCATGGCAATAAAATAAGCCTTTTTTGAGAGTAGCAAGTGCTTGTGAACGCTCCATCATTCTTTCAACTTTTTTCTGATTTGCATCAAGGGACGTGGAAAGTGATAAATGCCAAAAGCAAAATGTGGTATTGCTGTCACAGGAGAAGGAAAATTCTGTTTAGGGAATAGATCTGAAATGTTAAGCAGAAAGTCCATATAAATCTATACCTGTTCAAAATGCACCATCATAAAGTCATTGCCACAGATGGTGGGGAGAATAATTTAAAAACTGTATATATGCATATGAGTGTGCTCATTTACATTGTTTTTTCAAGTAATAAATACTTACGCTTTTCTAATTTCACTGGCTTTCTATATTTGCAAGTAGATCAAAATAAACTAATATACTATCCTCTGGGTTGACTTAGAGGAAAATATGACAGCTTTTATTGAGATGATGAGAAAATCATTTAGGAGGGACTAACGAAGGAGTAATCGTGATTCTATTTTACATGGTGTGAAATGTCTTTGGTAAATGATGAATGCTTCTAATGTGTATTGAATGAATTTTCTTCAGCTCTTTAGATCTTGTGATCAGTAAGATCTGCTATTCAAATGCGATTTGTGAACATGGTCTAAGCATGAGCCAGTGAGTTCATTTCTCCTTTGGTAGGCATATGACCCCTAGAAACAGTGTAGAATTATGCATCCTTCTACATATGGCTGTAATGGAGAGAACTGGTTTCCTAGATAGCTGTACGGATTTCATACAGTCTGTTCTCTTGGTTGTCTAATATTGGCATCACTATTCCTGCCAACCCATGCATCAAGAAATGAGCTGGACAAGATAGCATGCAAACCTCTCAAGACAAGAGGGACCTGCATACATGGCTGCTCTGGCACTTGTGATCTACTCAGAAATGCTCAGTCACTGAAACAAATCACTTTAAGGATTACCTGCCTATGACCATGCCCAATGTACAGATATGACCTGAAGACTTGGTTTATTTGGTTTAAATACTCATTACGGTCAGCCTTGCTGTTTGTTTTTACCCTCTCAGGGTAATTAACCTGTGAAAAGAGAGTAAAATAGTATATAGCAGTCTTACAGGGGTGTTAAGAGCTACAGCTAACTCCTGTCTGTGAGATGGCAGCACTTCAAGGTTCTTGGCTGAATAATTCTCTCTGAATACAGAGTACTATTAAGCAAGACCTTGCAATGAGTCTGAACGCGGCAGATACATTAGCAGTGCATGGCTCTGAAAGCATTAACTCCCTTAGCCCTTCCTTGTACCAGCCTGTCAGCATGTGGGTTTCCCATTTTGGTGGCCTTTTGGTGTGACCATCATGGGGAATTGTCTTGAAGTAAGA
Source organism: Psilopsiagon aurifrons (assembly GCA_025447955.1). Lineage (NCBI taxonomy): Eukaryota > Metazoa > Chordata > Aves > Psittaciformes > Psittacidae > Psilopsiagon > Psilopsiagon aurifrons. The sequence goes on from JAOEHY010051297.1 coordinate 22,504, forward strand.
GTTTATGTCAGGGCTGGCACAAGTCAATCCTTGCTTCTTTGAACTCTCTGCTTTTATTTATAGGCTTGCTGTACATTTTGAAAGATTGTCCAAAAAATTAAAAATAGAGATGTAAATAAAGCAGTTATGTGCTCTGGAGAAGGTGTAGTTTGTGCACCTTCCTGGAGATAGGAATAATTTGCTTTTCATGACTATTGTGGAAAATACATTGAAAAAGGGATCAGAGGAGCTGTTTTTTGTAATTTCCACTCAATGGAATATTGCAGATTGCAAGTTAGGAAAGGAATTGAAACTTCTCATGTTCACAGATCTTTTGGGCTTTCCATATCCTCCAGTGAAGCATCACCTGTTGCTCTGCATCTGTAGTAATAGACTGGGAAAAGCAATGTTTAGTTCCCAGCTGTGTGTCAGTCTTTCCTTGTGAACTGCTCAGAGTGATTAAGGTGAAACCCAGCAAACTGTGTACTTAGATCTTAATCTTCCTGTAGTTTTTCCTCCCTTTCAGTTCTTTGTGAAATGGATATTGCTATCTTATTTGTACATTGATCTTGTAAAGTCTTTGAAATAGAGATTTTTCCCTGTAGTATGAATACATAGATGCCTATTAAGTCTCCAACAATGGATCTTTGATTTTAATTGTGGTCTCTTAGTGCTGATGCAATATGGATGACAATAACACCACATGTGGATATACCTCCTATTACTTCATGGAAGCTGATTACGGAGGCTACACAACCCCACATGCTGTGAGGCTTCTACTTGTGCAGGGTCTTTTGCCCTGTAATTTTTGTGACATCAAGAAATTTGGTAAGTGAATTCCTGCACAGTTTGTGGTAAAAGCAAAGGACAAATCTTCCAAAAGGTCTAACGCATACAGTCAGTTTACTCGGTATGTTTTTACTTTCTGCCACAGCTGTTTTTTTGGGCACATACTACTTTCATGCTAATCCATGTTGCAGGTTTCAGCTGGAAACTTGGAGGAAAAAACATGGGTGTTGGATGCTGCCCATATTCTGTGCTGGTGTAATCCAAGTATTGTGGCCTAAGTCTGGTATTAAAAGGGTAGGGGATGTGTTTTCTGTAACTTCTGTTGCAAGATGAAGTGTGCTACGTGAGTGCTTTGAATTGCTGTGCATGTACAGTATTTCTTGTTTGACCTGCCATCACATTGACATGCTTGACAAGCAGCTCAGCCCCCTAATTGTGATTTTTACAGTTCATTGCTGTTTCATATAGACCACATCTCCTTCTCTCCTATACTAGCCCTTGCATTGATTTATTGTGATAGTTCTTGTCGTGGGTTCAGTAGTAGCAGTCATTTTTCTCCTTCTTGGTAGTTGGTGCAGCACTGTGTTTTTAACTTGTGGCCTGAGAACAGCGCTGATAACACCAATGTTTTAGTTACTGCTTAGTACATTTTGGTCTGAGGACTTTCTGAGCCTCATGCTCTGCCAGGGAGGAGGGGGAGCCGGGAGGAAGCAGAGACAGGGCACCAGTTCTTTAAATCCTTTCTGAAAGATCAGATTGTCTCTTGGCATTTGGCATACCTTTTAACTGTAAATAAGTTAAAGAATGGAAAATCATGGAAAAGTAAAAATGAAAATAACTAATTATATCTCTTACAAGAGGTTTTATTTGAAAAGTAATTGAAATGAGAGGGAAGTTTCTATAGCTGTCATAAAGGAGCTTTCTTTTACTTTTTAATTCTCCTCTGTACCTGATGTGATGTGTCAGTGAAACTGAATTTGTCATCTTTATAGATATCCTATATTAGATTGTTTGAGACACATCTATAAAATTTGTGATGTGTTGTATAAGCCTAAAGAACATAACTCATGTTGCTCTGGAACTTCTTTTTCTCTAGTTCTCGAGTTTCTTTGCTATAAACCAGTGCCACCTGTGGTTTCTTGTTTGTGCGCATGCACTTGCCTTTTGATGGAGACAGGAATGCGGAGTCAAGTTCTTGCATGGACAAAACTGTGCCAAAGATGTACCTGAAATAGGTGAGTACTTGATGTCTAGAAGACTAAGCTGTTGCATTGCACAAAAATGATGTTAATAATCCAGGTTGGTGAGGCACTGGAGTGGGCTGCCCAGGGAAGTTGTGAATGCTCCATCCATGGCAGTGTTCAAGGCTAGGTTGGACAGAGCCTTGGGTGACATGATTTAGTGGGAGGTGTCCCTGCCCATGGCAGGAGAGTTGGAACTGGATGATCTTAAGGTCCTTTCCAACCCTAACTATTCTATGATTCTATAACAATACTTGTGTTATTTAGTCTTGAACTGATATGTGGGCACTTGTGCATGTTTCTGGCATCTAAGTGCAATTATGAATTCTGTTTGTCCATAGTTACAAAGCACTGTTCAATGCTACTCACATTGCTTCAAATTAGCTGTGCTGCAGGATATATGAGGCTGACGCCTACTGAGACAACATTTGAGCCCTTTTAATTGTACTTTTTAGAAATAAATTTTCTCATTGTTATTCATCAATACAGTTATCCTATGCAAATTCGTGAATGGATACGAGTTCTCCTGGCTTGGTATGATATCTGTTGTTAGATTAATGTCTGCTCTTTCTTCAGGGAAATAATAGAAATTGTATCTCTTGTGATTTGATATGAAATACACTTTCCTGAAAAATCTGCACAGTAAGCGAAAAGGACCCCTGCTAGAGCTGATCAAAAAAGCCTCATATTTTATGAGATGCCTCATAAAATGATTTCCAGAACCTTTTTTTTTTACCAGGGAATTATTTTCAAGGAAGTTATCAGTAAGTTAAACTGCTCTGCTTGTGTCGTGGGTTAAGCTCAGCCATAATTCAGAACCATGCAGCTGCTATCTCACTGCCCATCCTCCTTCCTCCTCCCGCCATTCTCAGACGGGTGGGGAGGAGAATGAAAGTATGCAGCTCCCATGGGTTGAGGTAAGAACAGTCCCGTAATTAAGGTATAGCACAGACCACTGCTGCTACCACCACTAATAATAATGATAAGGGAAACAACAAGGGAAGAGAATACAACCACTCACCACCCACCGACCGATACCCAGCCCTACAAAGCAGTTATCTCACCCTTCCGGGTAACTGTCCCTGTTTTATGCAGTGGGCATGATGTGCTGTGGTATGGAATACCTCTTTGGTCATTTTGGGTCAGGTGTCCTGTCTCTACTTCCTCCTGGCTTCCCCTTCTCCCTGGCAGTGCATGAGGCTCAGAAAGTCCTTGGTCAGACTAAACATTGCTAAGCAGCATCTAAAAGCATTGGTGTTATCACTGCTGTTCCCAGGCTGAAAGTCAAAACCACAGCACTGCACCAGGTACTAAGAAGGAGAAAAATGACTGCTACTGCTGAACCCCGGACAGCTTGCATGGCAAAAGGGGTCTAAATATCTCCCAGAAAACCTGACTGTGGGCAGTGAGGAAGTGATTGTGCTATGCCATTGGACCTGCAGAAGAATATAAGCCAGTGCCAGGATGCGAATGGATCCTTGAGTTACAGATAGGTTGCTGTCTCCTGGAAGGGGATGCAATAGCAGATGTGTGCATGGATGAGTGGGGTGTGTGTGTAGAATGCATGTGTAGGGGAGTCTGTCCAGGAATTTCAGATGTGCTCCTTCACCAGGTCCTTTGTGCTGGTATTAAAGCTTGCCCTGTTTGAGTGCTGCAAGCACTTACACAATAAATATGACACAGAAGAATGCTTAGATGCCGAATTTCTTATCCTGGATCAAGCTGACATTAGGAAAACCAATTCAAAAGCATGTAAATCAGAATGAGCAGTCCCCTGGGCTATAGGATAAGATCTTTGCTTTGGTATTCTTGTGGTGAGCTACAGCAAGAGCTCTCTATGAAGGCAGTAATGGTTCTATGGAAGACAGAGGCTTCCACCCCTTACTTTTCCCTTGGAATGGGGCAGCTGGCAGTTTCAGGGCTGGTTTCCTCCTACAAGAGGAGGTTGGGGGCTGCATACCTGACTGGTGTTCATCATTGTACAAAGCTCAGTGACCCTCTGTGTAAAGTTTTTCCTCAACAAAGCATAGACTAAACCAGCCTTTATCAGCAATGATCTTATTTGAAGAGAAAGATAAACCGTGAAAGATGTGTGAGGTTTGTGTTTGTACTAAGAACCTCAGTGTGTGCCAAATCAGACAGTGCTGAATTAGCTGTTTTTTAAGCAAAAGAACAAAAAAGACAACAGAAAACACAAACACACATGTACACACCCCCCC
>JAOEHY010051298.1:0-10152 GCA_025447955.1 Psilopsiagon aurifrons
AGGACCTTGTACTTGGCATGGTTAAACTTCATCAGGTTGGCATCAGCCCACCTCACAAGCATGTCAAGGTCCCTCTGAATGGCATTCTTTCCCTCAATCCTATCAACCAAACCGCGCAGCTTGGTGTCAACGGCAAACTTGCTGAGGGCACACTCAATCCCAATGTCCATGTCACCACCAATGATGTTGAACAAGGCCAGTCCCAACACCGATCCCTGAGGGACATCACTCGTTACTGGCCTCCAGCTGGACATTGAGCCATTGAGCACAACTCTTTGTGTGCAGCCATCTAGCCATTCTTTATTCACTGAGTGTTCCACCTATCAAATTGATGTCTCTCCAACTTAGAGACAAGGATGTCATGTGGGACAGTGTTGAACGCTTTGTACAAGTCCAGGTAGATGACATCAAGTGCTCTACCCCTGTCTATCAGTTCTGTAGCCCCATCATAGAAGGCCACAGATTGGTCAATCAGGATTTCCCCTTAGTGAAGCCATGCTGCTGTCACCAACCACCTTGTTGCTTTTATGTGCCTCGGCATGCCTTCCAGGAGAATCTGCTCCAAGACTTTGCCAGGCATGGAAGTGAGGCTGACTGCTCTGTAGTTCCTCACCTCCTCCATTTTCCTCTTCTTGAAAGTGGGAGTTATATTTCCCTTTTTCCAGTCGTCGGGAACTTCACCTGACTGCCATGATTTTTCAAATATGATGGTCAGTGGCTTAGCAACTTCATTTGCCAGATCCTTCAGGACCTGAGGATGGATTTCATTGAGTCTCATGGACTTGTGTATGTTCAGGTTCTTAAGATTGTTTCGAACCAGATCCTCTCCTACAGTGGGCACAGGATCTTCATTCTCACAGTCCCTGTGTCTGCCTTCCAAGACCTGGGTGGTGTGGTCAGAGCATTTCCCAGTGAAGACCGAGGCAAAGAAGTCATTCAGAACCTCAGCCTTCTCCAAATCCAGGGTAGCCAGTTCTCCCAATAGCTTCTGGAGATGGCCCTCTTTGTCGCTAGCCTGTCTTTTATTTGCAGTGTACCTATAGAATCCCTTCCTGTTATCTTTCACATTCCTAGCCAAGTTTAATTCTAAGTGGCCCTTAGCTTTCCTAATCTGGTCCCAGTCACTGATCATATCCATCATACTATTAAGAATGCGACAGCAGTTGTATTCCTGGAGGTATCTTACGGGCCTCGTCATGTTTTTGGGGTGATAGATGGTGGCAAGTGCCTGTGTTCCTTGCTAAAAAGCATATGTTTGGTATTCAGACCCTGCACAGTTGATTGCAAAACATGCTTTTTGTAAAGTATAGTTTCAGTTGCACCCGATACAGTGCAGCTATCAGGCAATTCTAAACAGTGTGTATATTTTAAGAAATGATCAATCTATGAGTCTGAATTATATTTTTTCATTCAGCAGAAATTGAGATAGCTCAAGCAGAATTTTCTGAAAAGTCCACCTTTTGTGTACAAATTGCTTCATTTTACTAGTCTACAACAGAGAATCTGTTAGTATGTGATTCTAAGATGCTAGTCCATTTGACATGATTTGTCGCACGTATCAATGCAGCATTTGGAAGGATGGTTTCTCAAGCTGGGGCTACCTTTGTGCTTATGTGTTACATGGGCATGAATTCTGCAATAAGATTGTCACACAGCCAAATGGGAGTAGGGAAGCGTGGCTTCTGTTCTAAGTTCTGTAATGACCTGCTTTTTGTCACTGGCTGATGTTGATGGGCTCATGCCACTTTATTCACAGAGCTTATGTTAAGTGGTATGGGAATTTCATGTAACTAAAAGCCCTTGCATTAAACTGAAAACTTGAAAGAAAAGATTGTATATTGGAGCTAGTAATGCTTACTGTAATGTTAAAGAAGGCTGAATCCTATTGAGTAAACCTGGTTACCGTTTTAATACAATACGTAATTTTCCTGAGATTCTGTGCTATGTACTGGAATGTTATGTTGTGTCCTCCTTCCCCCAGTAATAGAGATCTCAGTGTTATTTGCATTCGTTCTAATACAATTAATTTATTAGAAATACATGAATGGCAGTTCTTCTGCCCTCCATGTGCTCAACTTTGACAGGGTGGAATCCTATGTACTTTCCATTCCTAAAGCAAGCCTTGGCTGCAGTGTGTTTGTAGCTGTTGTTGGTACTCAGTGGGTCCACCTGGTGTTGAAGTCCCTGATGTTCTGCTTTAGCAGTCTGAAAGGATTGAGAAAGTGAGGAATGGTGGAGGAGATTGCTATGGCTAAACTGTAGGTTGTATATAGGCAAGAACAATTTGCTTGTAAAATTCATGTTGTGTTGTGCACACATATGTCCTACTGTGTGTGTGTGCAGTTTTGTAATGGTGCTGTACTATTGTTGCAGATTATTTACTCGTACGTTTTGTTTGTGCATTTAAAACATTTTTTGCATGTTTATGTTAAATACAGTTTTTTCTCTTTGTTTCAGTGTGCAAAGATCCGCCCTACAAAGTTGAAGAATCTGGGTATGCTGGTTTCATTTTACCAATTGAGGTTTACTTCAAAAACAAGGTATAGAATCATATAGTTTGCATTAAAAGAAAAATAATGTGGAAGTTAGGGATTTTAAAGACTTACAGTTTAATTTATAAACTCAGTTAATAATCAGTTTTAGTTATCTTCATCAGTGCTGTTCCTCAACTCAAAGTCACTGTAACTTTTAGAAATGTGTAACTGTATTTAGTAGATAACTATGAAATTAGGATTACCTGATAAAATAAAGATGTTGAATGTAATTATTCAGAATTACTAGCCCTACTCAGAAGTGGACGGACTTTAATTCTTAAGGAAGTCACAGACCACTTAAACTTTAAGAAAGGAAACTGATCTTCATTATGTCAATTTCATAATGAACTCAGTGTTCTATGTTAGTATTGTTGGTCTTTTTAGTTTGTTCAGGATTTTATCTTTCAAAATAGTCTTTTTTTAATCCTGCATCTTCATTCTGAAAATGCAATATTTTAGATGTCATGGGAACATTGACTCTACTCAACATTACCAGGGGCACAGTTTAAAAAAACCCCAATGCCATTCTACAAAGCTTACATTATTGTCATATCTCAAATTGAGTCTAAAGTAGATGCTGCACTTATTATGGGTCTCTTTGAGAGCAAATACAGAGATTTCCTTTAATGTACATAACAGTATCTGTATTACTATTAACTTGTTCAGATGAAAAGAATCTAATTTGGGTGGACTTAAATAGCAGAAAGCTTGCAAGGTTTAATGTACAGTATGTTGACTGCAGTATTTTAGGTTTGTCATGTGTGTTGGTGGAGCTGCTGTTATACTTCACATGTGCTTCTAAGAGAACCTGTGTGTTTATTTTATATTGCCAAGATGTAGTTTAATGTAATTATTTTAATCAAGTCATTGTTGCATCTTTAATGTGTTTAATACTTGGTGAAAAACTAAAACTGAAAGAAAATAGAAATACACATTTGCTGGAATCCTGGTCACTTAAAATTCATGTTAGAGTACAACTTTGTTAGCTGTGTGCACCTTCAAATAGATGTTCCAGTCTTTTGTCTTTAACAGAAAACTCTGTCAAGGTGCAGTGTGGATAATTTTGCTTTTCTAAGATGTAGGCACATTCTAAGATGTAGGTTTCAAGCAGATAGTCCTGAAATGTTCCCTGTATCAATCTGTGAAGAGCAGGGCTTAGTCTATGCCGTTTGCAGTTGGAAAAAGAAACAGAACTGCTTCAGTGAGTTGACTGGCTTTTTTGGTGTGCTTTTTAGGTCTGTCTCCATTAGGGAAGCAGTTTTGCTTCATTCAGGAAATCTAATGAAAAGCAGCCCATTCTCTTTTAAGTCCTCTGTTAAGAGTTCATCCCAAAACTTGCAGACAAAGTCAGAAGATAGTGAGTCAGTCATTGAAGCATCTCTACAGAAGGCTTCTTGCCCGATGTTTCTTCTTTTGTTTTTCACTCAGACTTATGGCTGCCTTTGCTGACTGTGGAGACCAGCAGGAGTTGTGGCTTAGACTGGGATCAAGAGGGCAGCAGTGATTACAACTCACCTCACCCTCAAGCAGCATGTGGAATTAGAAAGTTTGCAAACATCCCTCACCCCTATTTTGGTGTCATGGAATACGACAAGCAGCAGTTGGATTGTGAGTCAGCTAGCTCTTCACACAGCTGCAGCAGCATGCCCTTCCCTGGGGTCGGTACAATACAAAGGAAAAGTGGCACAAAAATTGAGCTGGAATCCCTGAGGCAAACTGCTGCTTTCTCCTGGTTCAGCTACTCTTCCTCCCTTAAGCCACTTCACAGGTATTCCAGTACAGAAAAAGTGGAGATAGACAGAAGGAGGAAGAGGAGACAGACCATCATCATTTATTCAAGGTAGAGAACTTTTCAATTTCTGATTCAGAAAGTACCCTAGTGAATAGGGAAGGCAAGGGTATAGGAAGCCAGCTGAACCATGGAGAGTTACAGGGTGACTGTTCCCAGGACTAGGCAGAAATTGGTAGAAAATCTAATCGGCATTTCATCCTGACAGAAAATATCCCAAGCTTTAAAGAATTAGAGAAATGATAAACGTGCGCTCCCCCTCCCAAATTCATCATCAGCAGACTATAGCTGTTAGCCATTGAGGCAATGTCCTTGAAAAATGCTTTTAGTAAAAAGGCTACTACTCTGGAAAATGTAGTCCATTTAGGATAAGTCTTGTAAACTGTAGTATATTTTGCCTTCATTGTCACACCATTTTGAAATAGTGGTAGTGGTACTGGGAGTTGTTAGTGTAGTGAAAGTCTTCTTTGAAATTGCTGGTTATGTTCATCTGACATTCCACAGAATTCTTTGAAGGCTCGTATTTGTAAACTCTTACAACTTTGCTTTTATGGCAAAGCTGCTGGTACCAACTGTTTCCCTCTAGCAACATCACGTGTTTTCTAAGCAGACTGGGGTGTAAATGTTCCATTTTTTTTTTTCTCAAAGAAATCCTGTGTTAATCTTTCTAACAGTAAGAAATATCTTCATCCATGGTTGCTTTTGAAAATGGTCCTTCAAGAAAAAAGTTCATCTAAGGGAACTACTAGCTTCTGTCTTCAGGAGCAGAAGAATACTGCAGGCTTTTTATTTCAGGTTCTCTTCTGTTGTCTCTGCTCTAAGTTGAGAGATGAAATGAGATGGACGTCCCTTGGCTGTGCTTGAAACCTCTGATTTTACTTTTAGAATAACTGAGATTTCTACGTGTTCAGTTGTTCACATGCGTGGAATCCTGAATCGAAGCTGAACATTTTTTAAATCTGAATTTTTAAAGCCTCTGTCACTGAACAGAGCACACATTTTGATTACGTGCAGTGTTTGTGTTAAGATTTTGCCCTACATTTTCCTTCTCTTCCCTTATAGTTCCCTTTTTACTAAAGCTTTTTCTAAATTGGACCTTTCACTATGTTCTGCCTGATGGCCAAGGTTGGTTTAGTGGCTTCTGCTGCATATCAGGATCTTTGGAGGAAGGGCTACTTAATATCGTCTTAAAAGGACACTTAATTTGTATTTAGCTTTTAGAGGGAACTGTGTAAATGCATAACATGAAATATACTTAGTATCTTTTTCTCTGGTATTATAAACTGAAGTCTGTTCAATATCACTAGTGTCCTTTTTCAGCTAAGGGATTCTCAGGGCAGTAGAGCATTAATGATGTTTTCCAAGATAAATTTGCCTTTCCTGTTCTTTTTCTCTCCATATTGGTACAGGGAACATTCAGTTTCATTTTTTTTCACTGCAGTGGCAGAGAATTTTAATCACTTGGAAGCTATAGTGGAACACTTGAAATCCAGCTGGCCACACTCATTCCTGGCAGTGAAGTTTAATTAGCAAATGAGACCCCTTATAGGAGATCAAATATAGTGCAGCAACAGTTTCATTCTTATCCTTTCCTACAACTTGTGAAGAAAACAATAGTGTTTGGCTTTGGTGGCTGAATTTGCATTTGAAATCTACTACAGTGTCTTCAGTACTGTCTAGGGATCAGAAATGTGATTGTGTTGGTGACAGTTAACCTGGGGTCAGCTGAATCATGGTACTTGCCTTTATGTATGTCTGTAGCCTGTGCCAAACATGACATAACACTTTCATTTAAGCCTTGTCAGAGCAACTTGAAGTTCACTGAAGTTCATGCATTTTACCATGTGTTACCATGGGCCAGTATGAGTTTCTCTGATTTACTGTAACTCAGCTGGTACCTGGTAAATTCAGTCATGTGTCTGAGAACACAGAGAGTGGTTAAAAATGACATAATTTTCATTTTCATTGACAGTCTTTATATAGCCCTTGTTTGCAACTTAGGTTTGGTTCTAGATGTTTCTATCTGGTTATTTTCAACCCTCAGGAAGAACCTAAGAAAGTTCGATTTGACTATGACTTATTCCTGCACCTTGAAGGCCACCCACCTGTAAATCACCTCCGCTGTGAAAAGCTCACATTCAACAACCCGACAGAGGAATTCAGAAGAAAGCTGCTAAAGGCAGGAGGGGTGAGTCCTGCACCCATGTCAAAAGCCATCACAATAAAGATGTTACTGCTTACTGCTGGTGCATGACTAGTATAAAAAAGATTGTCCTGACAGTGAAACAAAGTGAAGTGCTTCTGTGATGAACTTTGTATAAGATGCTCAATGCTCATCTTTAAAGTGAAATGGGTGAGCAGATGAGCATGTTCCTACCTTAAATACATGATTAGATAGCTGTGTCTTCACAACCAAGCTATTTGTGTTTCCTTCTGCAAAAGCAGAACTTAGACCTTATACATAAAACATTGCTTGTTTGACTTTCCAGAAATAAATACAACAGAGCTACTGTGGTGGGAGGAAGTAATAAGAAAATAAAACACCTCTCATTCAAAAAGGAATGGTTTTATATTAAGCATATAATAAAATCAGTAGTAAGAATGTAGATCAGATTAGAAACTGTAAATTTAAATAAAGCTACTTAAAACTTACATGTTCACAGTCTGAACTAGAAACTTTTCCAAGACTTCTGTACATGTTGGTAAAATTAATTGATTTGAAAAAGCCCAAACGGAAGTTTGACCATTTGGAGGGAGTAGACAGCAAAACACTTAGGTTTACACTTTGTTAGTGGAACCTGTTCTACTGTGTTTCACGCAATGACCCAATAATTCATGCTGGTAGGGACCACGAGGGGCTCAGCCATGGGGTCTGCTCAGAACTTGACCCTTCCTTGCCAAGCTGTGAGAAACAGCCCTGGCCTGGGCTCTGGCTCCACTGCTGGCCTGTGTTTGCGAGACAGAGACTTCTCTTCAGCCTCAGCCTGTTGTGTCAGTTTGTGCTGCTGCATCTTGCCCTCCTGCAGCATACCACTGTGAAGAGCCTGACTGGGATCCCTGTTTGGCACAGTTAGACAACAGTAGGTTCTGGGCTGGAGATAAGAGAGGGTTAACATGAAAATACTCAGTCTGCTGAAGAGAATCTTTGAAAATAAAGCAAAAATAAGTAGCAGGTGTAGTCTGACAGACATTGTTATCCTGCTGGAGAAGACAACTATAGCTCTACCGAAATAGAAGCTATGTTTTCTGTTTGTATTTATTAGGTACAGGAAGGTGTTGATGTCTGAACAATGTATTATCTTTTTAGTGTGTTTGCAAATAAATCATCAAGACTGTACTCAGGAAAAATTCATGAGCCACTGACTTAATGCTAGTTCTATCAGGTCAGTTGTCAATGACAAGCTTTACTCACAGCTGTAATAAATCTAAGCGATCCCAGCAGGATCTTTGGGCAGGGAGATGTGGTTAAAAAGGTAAAAAGATTAAGCATCTTTTTTAATTGTTTGTTTTCTGTGCTTTCTAATTATAGGTTTCTTGAGCTCACAAAAGCAGAAATGTTGCCTAATTAAAAACAATGAAATGTGGGGGATTTGGTCGAATTCTTTCCCTGAATATACAAGTGTGGTCATTTTAAAATGCTTTGTGTCAGTGGCTTTTGTCTTCTGGAGACTACAAACTACTTGTTTGGGTTTTTTGTTGGTTTTTTTTTTCCCCTTCCTTTTATTTCTCAAGTTTTCCAATTCCCTTTCAAGAAACGGGTTCCTTTTTTTGAAACTATCAGTGTTTTGTTCTTCCCTGTATAGGCTTTTTGACATAGGAATTTGATCAACATGGCAGAGATGATGTAATAGCATTCTGTCTGTCTTGTTACTAAAAGCCTGTGTGAAGGGCTTATGTCTCCCAGGATTGAAGGCCTGTTCACTTTCATGAAATGGTGTACACAGGCTTCTCTTTGACTGTTGTAGAAGCCATGGAAAGCTGTCTCTCACTTTCAAGTGTAAGTAGAATAGACAACTGAATGAATTCACAAACGTTAACTAACTTGGAACTTTAATGTCTCAGGCTCAGAAAGGCATTTACAGTATGTGATGGGGTTTGCACTTACTTAGAAGTCAAAACAATACTCAAGAAAAAGTGGAAGTAACAACAGAATTTCTTTGACAGGCAACATGGCAGGCAAAATGAAGTCCGTGTCCTTTGAAATGAGTGAGTTAGCTTATTAGTATAAAAAGCTGAGTGGCAGCTTTAAGAAAAAGCACTCTAAAGTAGTGGACCTTTGCTTAAATGCTTTCAAGTAATGGTGTAAATTGCTTCATTTCTGTACACCTTGAAACACAGATGTCCAATTAGTTTTTCTCCAAGCAGAAGTCGTGGGATGTGTTGTTCCACTAGTAATAAATTACTAAATTTAGTAAATTACTAAAATTAGTAAATTACTAAACATGATTCTTTATTTCTCATTTGCATAAACATATGTATTAAAAATTGTATGCCCTTCTGAAGGGAAGAGTGCAGACTCACCTGACAGGTGCATGTTGCCATATTCACTATAGACTTGTCTATGTGTTTGTCTCTTGCTGCAAATTCCTTAAATTATCACTTGGGTGCTCAGAGCAACTCTTTTCCTCACACATGTGGCATCCCAAATGCAAACTAGTCAGGGATACTTGGTACAGCCAATGTTCTTTTGTCTTTCAGGCTAAGAACCCTTTTTTGTCCTAAAATTAAATGCTCGTAGTCTGCAGTGCGTTCTCCGTTACCCTTTCCCATCCTTCATGTGGCCAAAGGTCTAGCTGGTTATCCTTCAGTTCACTAGGAGAGAATAAGAATAACATTTGGATGTTTTGAGTAATTAAGCAAGTGAGAACACAGCTGTGGCACAGATTTGCAGTGCTGCTGCAGTCACTTTAGTTAAGACTAACAGGATACTTAGGGTGGTGCTGATCTGATTAAATCTGTGGACTATTTCTGTCTTAGCATTTTATGTGGTATCACCGGTATTGTGGCATGAATGTGCGGTCACTTTCAATAGTAGAAGCTCACCAGCTTGCTGATTTGTCTTCCAATCTGAGAATTATTTTTTAAGCCCATACAAGAAGAACAATTTGTTTTGGCTTCAGAGACTGTGTTTCTGTGGTCATGAAAGTAAATAGGAACCTTCGGTTCTAACTCACAAAGGCCCTATCCAGTTCGCAAAGTTTGTTGTCCGCATTCTCTACTTTCAGAAAGAAATTTTCCACACTGAAGTTCCCTTCACTCCTTGAAAGGCTTTAGTTACTCTCAAGTCCCACGTCTACCATTTACTTACTTTCAGTTGACCTTGTTCTCATAAATGTAAAAGTAAATGTTTACAGAGGAAATAAAATATTTTCAAGAGTATGCTGGTCAAATTCAATCAAACTATTCAGTGCAATTGTTTATGTTCCATCTCTCTGAAAATACATATTCTAAATGAAATTTCTTTTAGGAAAGTTTGTTGTGGAAATCATGCCCCTGAGAATTTTTGCACTGTTTATGCAGTATAGTACTAATGATGTAAATCATAGAATAGTTAGGGTTGGAAAGGACCTTAAGATCATTTTGTTCTAGCCCACCTGCCATGGGCAGGTACACCTCCCACTAAACCATGTCACCCACGGCTATGTCTAACCCAACCTTGAACACCGCCAGCAATGGAGCATTCACAACTTCCCTGGGCATCCCATTCCAGTGCCTCACCAACCTCACAGTAAAGAATTTCTTCCTCATGTCCGATCTAAACTTCCCCTGTTTAAGTTTGAACCCATTACTCCTTGTCCTCTCACTACAGTCCCTAATGAAGAGTCCCTC
>JAOEHY010051299.1:0-10280 GCA_025447955.1 Psilopsiagon aurifrons
GCGAGTATCTAGTCCACTGGGCCCCTCCAGTGCTTTGGAAGCATTGGAGATGGAAGGCAGCTGGATGGAGTCCCCAAGGACAAACTGCAGAAACTGCTGAAGAGGAGGGCGAATTATTTTGAGCCTGTTGGGCCCATGACACTTCAGGCCATCAGGAGAGAAATGCAGCATACAGATGGACTCATGATCGAGGGGTGGACTTAGCAATGGACACTCTTGCCCAGGTTATTCCCAAGTGTGAACACTGCACACTGGTGGTAGCGGCAGTGGTTTGTGTTATACCTCAGTTACTGGACTGTTCTTATCTCAACCCATGGGAGTTGCATTCTTCCAATTCTCCTCCCCATCCCTCCAGGAGCCGGGGAAAAAAAGAGGGGGGGAGTGAGTGAGCAAACTACGTGGCTGACTGGATTTGAACCACGAAGGATAGAAAACATGTAAATCCCCAAAATACTTCTATTCTGATTAAAAAACCCTCCAGATCTAATCCAGAGAGATCTTAGCTCTGCAACAGTGACCTCTCCCAGATGTAAGCACAGGAAAATACAGTATAATCTTCTGCATTCTAGGGACTATAATTTCCACTGAGATGTTAATCAGATACTTCCCAACCAACTCCCTCCATTGCCATACCAAGGGCCAGGCAGATCAGGGGCTCATCCAAGATTTGTTATCTCTAGCTCCCAGCATTTTCATAACAAGCTTGCAGTACCATCCATTCTTTTCAGCCTCCTTCCGCAGCAACCATGGGGATCAATTTGCTAACACAGTGAGTGCAAGTAGCAATCAGGATGTACAGTCATGGGGATTTTCTGATTCAGGTTCCAGAGGAACAGGCACAGAACTAGAGACCTTTTCAGCCTTTTTTTAATATTGGTCTAAGTGTACAGCTTTTGAGTTTCTAGGACCTTAACACTCTGTAGGGCAATGCATTTTGTCCTGGCCATTCTGTGCCCAGGGCAGTCTGGAACTTGTCACACTTACACTGGAATTTGTGGCAAATCTCCTCCAAGTTTAGTGGGGAGAAATATTATACCCATATAGGAGGAAGAACTCATCTATGCCTCTTCCTCCTTATGCTAACTCCCCCAACAAGGTCCACTTTTCCATAGGAGCTGAGTGGCATCCAATCCACCTGACATCAGCAGGACAAGGGGTGCTCAGCCTTTCCCAGTTGCCACCCCCTCAGCACATCCTGTGGTCAACTTACCTTTCTCTCAGAAATAATCTCTCCTGTTTCAGTAGCTTAGCTGGAGTGCACCATCTGGCTATGATTGAATACTTAATATCAGGCACTTGCTCTAATCCTCCTCTTCTACCCCAAGCCTGTTTCCTTCTGTGATCCCGCATGGGGTTGTGCCCACTGCACAACAGCCAAGTCCTGTGTTGTACACCTGCAAGCATTCTGGATACTTCACTTATGCAAACAGCAACCCTGAACACAGAAATGTTTTTCCCATGGGCACACAAAAAAACCAACTTGTGTGTATTCCAGAAGTTATAAAGCAGTACTGATGGTGAAGAGAAGCAGCACAGCACATGCCTAAGCAGCAGGCGATAACATACATTGTTCTTACTGCACCTGCAGGCCCACCAGAGCCTTGCTGGCTTCACCAGGAGCAAAGCCAGCCCCATGTATTTTCAGTGGCTGCAGACACAGGCTGAGAGCTTGAGTCCTACACAACAGCAGGAGGTTTAATCAAGTCAAATTAAGCCACCTTCGTGCTTTAGGCTGCTATACTCACCTGCAGTCCTCCTGTTTTCCTAAATTATTTCTAAGCATTTTTTTGTATCCTTATAGGATACAAAACCTCTGTAGATCTCCAGTATCTTCCTGTGGTGAGCTACCAGCTATCAAGCAGGCCTTTGTTTACATTTATTACTCACCAGCAGCCAATCATATCTGTACCTAAGCAAAGCAAAATGCCCAGACTCAGCAGAAGTTTCACTAGTCCCAACATTTGCCCTCTTAAATCTATTTCTTTGGAGAGGATGTCTGCCCAGCAAACAGGAAAAAACTCATCGGCTGCAAGATGGGAATGGTACACATGGATTATGAGGAAGCACAGGCACATACTAGCTACAGCAGGGACTGCTAAATGATGAAGGTGTACCCATTCACGTCAGTTAACATATCCACTGCAGTGTCATCTCTGGTGCATGACAAGATGAGATAGTACTTCCACTTCAGTTGATGAGCAGCGGTGCTAGGGATATGCTGGTGTAGGCTTTCCATCACCTTTCATTTCTTGTGCCCATAGCTGTTATTAGTTTGCTGTTTGGCATTCAGCCTTTAGATGTCTCCAGGTGTTTCTGTCCAGCCCTTAGTAAACAGAGGAGAGCACACTAGCACTCACTGACAGAAATCCATTAGTGCTAATATTTATTAACTTCTATAAATCCATGCCAAAGAAATGCAAGCACCTTTTCCATGACTGCCAGATACGCCTAAGCTACATGAGATCTAACCATCCTTTAAGATGCAGAGGGCCACTTGGGAGGTATTCATTCAATTGACTTCAAAGAACCTTTGAGTGCTCCATAACTTGCAAGAGATTTGTTTATAGAAATAATCAAAGAAGCAAAATGTACATAGCACTTTTCCTACATTTCACATTCAGTTTTACCTCTAACAATAAATCATTGAAGAGACTCAACATGGAATGATTTAGCATAACTCTCATATAGAAATATCTTTGCTGTGTAAACTCAGATTAATATTCATTCTCTCCAATATAAAACCAGCTAAAAATATTGGAGACAATAAAACTGTTTTCAGCATTCCTGACACTTCCCATTGTTAACAAACAGCCAGCCTTATAATGGCAAAGTCAGAGGAATAATTCCTCTCTTATACGAGATCTGATTGACTAGACATGAAAGATGGTGTTTTTATTACTTTCTGTCTTTATGTGATTTTAAAAGAGGCCTCATCTAACACAGCCCAGGTTGTGTTTTGAGTTTTAACCTCTCAGATAAGCAAACCCTGTTTCATCAGGTTACTAGATTCTTACTTGATTCAGGAAGGCAATTTTCCTTAAAGTTATTCTAATCAAGTACTTGGAGCCCAAATTGTCCTAGCCGATCAGCTGCCAGCAATGGCTAAATCTTTCTACTAAGGACCATATCTATTTTCAAAGAGGGAAAACAAGGTTTTATTATTATTACAGAACCAATTCTGTATTCAGTGACTTCTCAAATACTAGCTTTTACTGCAGTCACAGAATTAAGGATAAAAGCTAATGCAGCCTTCCTCTCACAAGTTTTATTAAACAACAGGAAGAAAAGGAAAATCAGAAAGAGATGGTTTGATGTCTATTGATAACCCCTCAATTAACTGCAACTATGGTGATAGCATCTGACCCTAATCAGCACAGACCCCTTTAAACACAGGTTCACCATGCTCTGTCTTCCTGCATCAGCCTCCAAATTGAGGGCTGTCAGCCCAATTTGCCACCAGACTGGGAAGAAGTGACAGAGGAGTCCCCACCTTCTAGAAGAAAAGCTCTGAAGGAAAATTAGTGCCTCAAGGATGCTCCCTGCAAGCCCCACCTCTAGTGCAGCACCTACCTCCACAAGCACAGTTTAGTGCTACAACTGCTTGGGAGTGGACTCACAGCCCATATGGAGATAGGGGTCATCCTGTTGCCTTGGTCAACTCAAGTCACTCCAGGCAGAAACCCTACCAGCTGTGGGACTGTCCAGACTACTGGAAGAAACAGATGGAAGGTCTGACATCACCTCCTGTGAGACTGGTCTGGCAATTGAGCTGATTTAAGGACAAGGAGAAAGAGCAACCATTCAAAAGTTGTGCAGAAAACCAGCCCCAGAAACAAGAACTGGGCCCACAACTCCTGAAAGATCGTTCAGCCGGCGCTTTTACTCCTCAGCACACTTATTATCTTTTCACACAGCCTTACAAGCAGGATTGGAAACCCTTATGCCCCATCAGATATTCAATACTGTATTTCCACCTCCAGAAAATTTGACCTCAGGAGCCTCAGCCAGGGTTTACAGGGCAAGCAAATTGAGCTATTTAACACAAAATAATTTCCTTGCCATTTTCTGAGCAGCTGAGCTGTTTTCCTAACAGCTCTGCTGAAGTTATTGATGCCTCAAATGAAACATTCATTCTCAATGATTGTTATCTACCAGCCACCAGATTTTTAGGGTTTAGTCAGGCAGAGTATTACACTGTAATATCAAGGCAAGCATCTTTAAAATGGTGATTATTCTGCAGGAACAACAAAGATGCTGGAGAATACATTAACTCTTTCATTCCTCAGGTCTACAAGGCAATAAGAGGTTGTCAAGCTGCAATATCAGGGAAACCTAGAAGCTTATATTCTTTCTCTATGATACAAAAAAGTCCTTCAAATATGCTCCAGTTGTGCTCATAAGCCAAAAAAAAAGTAAAAAAAGCCAGCAAAGACCCCAGAATTCCTGTCTACTAAGAGCTCATTGCATTTGCATTCAAGGGTAACGTACATTGATGGCAGCATAGCAAACACAACCAGGAGTACAACAGGATAATAAAAAGCAGCTCTTATACACATTGCAATCATACTACAACAGCACTGTAATGCTACTCACAAACCTGAGAAATGACTACCAGCCTCTGTGCCATGAAGGTAATGGCTCATCCTCAACAAGCATTCAGCAAATCCAATCCCCCCAATAACGCTGCCCAAATAGAATAGGGCCCAAATAGAGTAAGACCGAAATAGAGTAGGGCCCAAACAGCCATGCTGCCTTTTAAACTGCCTTACATCATCACCACTCCAGTGCAGCTCAGCTGGGTCCACAGATGTATCTCATTAAATTAATTATCCCATAATCACTTGGTAAAGACCCAAACCTCATTAACTCACCCTTTTCCTCATCTCAAATTGAGTTCTTCCTATGCTTGGTTCTGAAGATACTTTATCATCTGTTCTTGAAATTGCCTTAAAATACAGAGGGGTATGAAAGGTTTTATCCATACCTTGAAACGGTTGCTCCAATTTTCTGCTTAGCTTAAAGCTGGGATTTGGGTGCACAGGAGGAACCCAGACACAGGGGTGGGCATTTCAAAGCAAAGTAGGGGGGATTCTCATAAGATGTCCACTATTATGAAATCTCCCAAGATCAATCATTCTTAGCATGTTGAAGAACTCATTTAGAAGCAAAAGCGTCTGACAGAATTTGACTCTTTAAGACTTCTGTCCTCCTTTGGATTGGAGAGGGAACATCCAACCTAAATAATTCCATGGTCTGCTCCAGGTTTGGAAGTCAGGTGGAAAGGGTGTGTTTGAATCAGAGGCTCCCAAACCAAAGTCAGAAAGCATGGCTGGGCTCAGGCTCAAGGATTAAAAGTTCCCAAGCTTTCGAAAATGTCTTTCTTTCAGATCCTCTCATGTAGTCTTTCACATTTAAAACACACAGCATGCTTCAGAAGAGGCAGCCTTTTAAAACAGTGTTCTCCTTGAATATCCTTACAGGGTTGATTGCAGACACCCTTGTGCTCAGAGCAAGAACCATCAGAAATTGTTCAGGCAGGGGATCAATAGAGGGACATAACTTAAAAAACATGTTACTTGTGGAGACAGCCTCCAAGGACAGACCTCAAACCATCCTCAAGTTTAAACAGTCCCAGAAGAAGCAGGCATCTGTCCCTGTTAATTATTGCTGGGAAACAAGGCATCAAAGAAGCAGGAAGAAATAAAAGCTTGATTCTTACTAGGTCTCATATGCTACACCAGTGTTTTAAATGACCAGCATATGGTGGAGAAAACTTGTCTCTGGGCCTGATGCAAAGCCCTATAAAACAGATGAATGGACCATAAGCAAGATTCACCCCCATCCAGTTTCCAGTGACTGCGAATAGCTGATTCCAGCTGCTTTGGAGAGAACCACAAAGAGGCTCCCCAGATATCAGATAAGCTGCCCCAGTGGGTTTCTCTTTGCCTTTATTGAGTGTTGGGTCAGAACCCCATTCACAGAAGTGTCTGTGATCAATAAACCTGTGATTAGCTAGTCCCGGCCAAGAGCTTGTTCACAGTTAATCCAAACCAACTTCATTCATGAAACTGGCTGGAAATCTCATCAGAACAGGCTTTGCAGAGAGATTTCTGTCACTTTTGCTTACAGCACTGGCTGAAAACAGAGCAAAAAGAGACTCCAGCCTCCTCTTGAGTTATTTTGCTAGATCTGGAGATGGGTGATTAATTAATTGAGCTTGCTCAGTTTTTGACTTTTGCTTTTTTACCCTTATAAAAAAAGACAGTTTATTTGGTTTATCAGAACTATTTGTCATATAGTTTCTGCAAATGATTTCAGGTACTTTGGCAGCATTAGTGACCTGCAACATGTGGAAGCACAACAGGGCACACAGGCTACACTGTACACTCTAGTTTCTCACCTGGATGAGCACACATCTTAGAAACAGGTTCACAGAGCAGGTTGCACTGCTCTCATTGTGAAGCTCTTTCATGGATATTCTGGACAATTGCTTTAAATCAGCCCGCTCCCTCAAACATTCCTCACACAGTATCTGTTGGCTCGAGCACTCCCAGCCAGGGAACGCGGAAAGAACAGGAATACAACCAAAGCACGTTACTCACGGAAATATCTGCAGCAAGTCTCAATGGATCGTGTCGGTGGAGTGTCCCCAGACAGACGGACTTCCATGGGGGAAAAATGGAAGTAGTTCAATAAAAAATAAGAGAGCACTATCAGATGTTTCAGGATGTGTCTTGAGATGAACGCGGGGAATGAATATAATGTTATTTCTCCTTTTACCCACAGCAGCACTTATATACCATGGTGACGTACAGAGAACAAATGGCGAAACAAGCTCTTGGCCTTGGAATAACATTATTCTGTTTGTGTCCCCGAAGGCTCTCAGTTAATCCTCGCCTGTGGGTTTGGCCAGAGAAATATACTGGTGAGCCTTCCGTCTCTGATTTCTGTATCCAAACTTGCTCCTTCTTGAGGATTCATTAACTCTTTAATTCATCATTCATGTATTTCAGGGTAGTCTTTTGTACTTTCTCTACCACTCAGTGCACTTGTAAGTGCAGAGCTATTGGTGAGGTCTCTTTCCAACTTACATGTGTTCCAGAGCAGGTCTCCTTTGCTCTGAAGCAGCTGATCCTACAGAGAGGATAGATAGCTAAAGAAGAATCACGCTGGGTCTAGCTTGACCAGATCTGGTCCCTCTCAGCCTTACAGCTTCCTCCTTTTTTCACATCCCCTACTGGGGAATGGAAAACAACTTCCAGGATTTGACTGCATTAAGCCAACTTACCCAAAGTTACCAGCAATCAGAACTGATGACGTATGTTTTCAAGAGCTCATATTTGGTTTAATGCCTAAAATTAGATTTGGGCTTTGGTGAATGGCAAGCAGGAAGGAAACCCACTGTACTGACTACTCAGCTTCTCCAAAAAGCCAGTCCTCCTTTGAGTGCTGAACACTCTTCCTGGCCCCCACTTTCTACACATGCAAGAACCCCTTTGCCATTCAAGTGCAACTTGCAGTGAAATAGGAGAAGCAGGCAGGTAGAGCTGTATTCCTAAGGCAAAATAACCTGGGCTCTTTAATTGCCCAAGGGAGAAAAGTTTTCAATTTTTTCAGCCTTGACTTCATAATCCATTGTAAAAGTACAGCGCATCACCCAAATAGCTCAAGAACACCAGAAGCTCTCTCCCAGTTCAGGCACAGAGCTCCAGAGAATGCAATAATTTCAGCCCAAACATTCAGGTTGCTAAACCACCTGCAGCATGTTAGTTGTTAAATAAGGCTGATTGAGGAGCAGTCTACTGATCATTTTAGAATAGATAAATTAGACATTCAAGATGGTTGTGACAGAATAATTCAGAGCATAAGGTAAAATGCCATTGCACCCTTTGAGATTAAGAGCCTGGTTCTCTTCTCATCCATGCTCTGCCTTGTCTGTGGTGCTAGACCCATAGTAAAATGGTTTGACAGGAAGAATCTCCTCCTTGGTGTTGGCAGGAATGAGGACATCTGGATCCCCAGATGTCAGTTCTGCCTGGCTGCTCAGGAAACCCACCTCATTCCCGCAGCGAGGACCCTGCAAATCCTTGGGGTCTGGGGGATTGTAGGCTCCGAAGCATAGAGGCAGGATCTTAAAAGCCTCATAACAAGCCTTCAGTTCCCACTGCTGCTCATGGGAGGGAATCCCAGACTTCTGGGGTCTTCTACACACCTAGATAGACCTGAGTTTCTCAAGGCATGTGAACTGCCCTTCAGACCCCAGTAACTAGCATCAAAGCTACATCTGCTGGGTCATGGATATAGAGCCCTTCTCAGAGACAGCAGAGAGAGAAAATGAGTTGTGTAAACGCATGCATTCAGGCACTGATGACTGTGAGGTCACGAAGGAGAGGAAAGAAAAGCAATACAACATGAGGGGAGCTCAATTTGCAATAAAAATCATAGGCAGAGATATAAAAACATTTATAAAATATTAATTCTGCCTCAGAATTCATGCATGGGAAGAAATCTCTCAAGGCAAACATGCCTCAAGCAAACACCACCTGGGAAATGCTGAGGCAGTTCTACTGCCCAGTCCCCTCAGCACATTGATACATCAGGTCAGTGAAAACAGGGCTGGACAATACTTCAGTCTGTGAAAAAGTCAAGACTATTTCCAACCAGCTGCGCTTTATGTGGAGCAGCCCCAGCTCTTCACATCTGCCTGCCTCTAATGCTCCATCCCTATGGGAGTTCAGAACAGCTACTTGGACTAGAGGCAGTAAAACCAGATAAATCTGTGGTTTTCAAAAGGGCTGTGTAGGAAACTTGTAGTGTGTAAGTCTAGAATAAACAGGAGACTGTAGAAAAAACTGTCTGGTGGTTGCCACACAGAAATAGACCCTGGGCACAAAGAAATCACATAGGAGAACCAACGAAGGAAGAAATTATCCTAGCTGAGACTGAAAAGAGACCTTGCCAAGACACTGCAGTGGGAATGAGGGTGAGTGATCTAGCTACAAGTTTGTGCAGTGAGCATGAGGCTGCTGAGGACATTGTCCCTTGACTTGGTTAGAGGTAGCACTGGTGCCAAATGCTCTCACATTTTTCTGCTGTACCCACAGCCAGAGAGACAAGCAGGAAGCAGTTCATCCAGTCTGTCCCTGCACCAGTGAAGAAACAGGGCTTCAGTGCAGAAAGTTGACACCTAGGCACAAACACCTTCCTCAAGCCCCTCATGTCACCAGGGTGGAAGATGAATCATTGCTAATGAAAACAGAATGTTTTGGTTTCAAAATGATCGCAGGGAGTTAACAGCTGCTGGAACAAACAGCCTATTTCATGAGAATCTAGCAAGGGAATAATTTAATGGAGCTCAGATAAAAGGAAGTCACCTGGAACTCAGATTTAGAAGAAATTGCTTTTTTTTTTCCTCTGAATTACTGGTTTGGAGGTTAAGCAAGGAATATTCATCTGACTGCACTTTTCTTGCATGCTTTCCCTGATCGGTACAGTAATGAACTCTAAACCATGCAGGGAAATGCTTTCATTCCCTCCCCACACTGCACAAGGAGAAACTTCTTTATTAAAAACTAATGATTGATTCTCCTTTTCAAAATTAGCACTTGTAAATTCAGGGGCAACTTCAACCCTGAAATAAATAGGAGCAATTCCCTTTGCATTGATTAGGAGCTCCTCCTTCATGAAAAATCCCAAGGGCCTCTTAAATTGACTGTCTCGATTAAAGATGGGTTTAGCTTTAATTGAGTAATTGGTGTGGTTTGTTATCATTGGTTACAGCAGAGATTTCCTCTCCTCTATCTTGGTCAGACAGGGCTGCTTTCTTTGCACCTCAGCTCAACCTTCCTCAGGCTGAACTTTTCAAACAATTATATATGCATATGCCTACATCCAGGAATTTTAATGTGCCAGCATTGGAGCAGGCATCGTGCAACCCAGTGGCAGGTCACACACCAGGCTGAAGTTGTGGCATGGCAAATGCAGCTGTGGAAGATGAGGAGCTTGTGGGACTAGATCCATGCATATAATATCGCTGATTTCAGTGGGTTGTCACCAATGGGGCAATTCTGTGTGCTAGTGTCACGGTTTAAGCCGTAAAACATGCAGTTTGCTTACTCATTTCCCCCTCCTTCTCCCCAACCCCCCGCTCCAAAGGGAGTTGGGGGAATGGGGAGAAGAATCGAAAGAATGTAACTCCCACACGTTGAGATAAGAACAGTCCAGTAACTGAGGTATAACACAAACCACTGCTGCTACCACCAATAATAATAATGATAAGG
>JAOEHY010051300.1:0-32245 GCA_025447955.1 Psilopsiagon aurifrons
GGGGGGGAATGGAGAGAAGAATCGAAAGAATGTAACTCCCATGGGTTGAGATAAGAACAGTCCAATAACCAAGGTATAACACAAACCACTGCGGCTACCACTGATAATAATGACCAGGGAAAATACAAGGGAAGAGGATACAAGGGCTCACCACCCAGCGACCGAGCTGTGAACTACTTTTTTCTGGGTTCCTGCCCCCAGTTTTTACATCCTGGGCATGACGTGCTGTGTTATGGAATACCTCTTTGGTCAGTTTGGATCAGATGCCCTGTTTTTGCTCCCTCCTGGCTTACCCTCCTCCCTGGCAGAGCATGAGACTCAGAAAGTCTTTGGCCAGACCAGAACATTCTAAGCAGTAACAAAAACATTGGTGTTATCAACACTGTTCCCCAGCCAAAAGTCGAAAACACAGCTCCGGACCAGCTACCAGGAAGGAGAAAAATGACTGCTACTGCTGAGCCCATTACAGATATATCAAATGGACTGCAATATTTATGAGAAATAAAAATCCCCCTTTTCAGTCTTCTGCCTAAACTAACTAGAAACAGGCTTCTTTTATTTAACAACTTTCCTACTAATTGGCTATTATGTGATCTTTCACAAGCCTTATTCACGTGATCTGTTCCTTGCAATTATCTAGTGTTACTTCAACCTCTAATTTTATCTGATATTGTTACCATATGGTTCCACTTACATATGTCTTGACTGCTGAAAAATATAGTATCTTTGCTTAACACTGAGTTGTGTAGCAGAAACACCATCATCAGAAATACAGCCATTGTTTAACAGAACTTACAGATTTTTTGTGACAACTACAGCTGCTTTTCCTTTTCTTACCCAAGTGCATTCACAGTCATTTTCTATTATAGACTTGCCAACTGTTAGAGCATCCTTTCAGTTTGGTCCCATTTCTTTGGATCTTTGAATGGTATTTGGATAAGTGGAAAAATTGCTTGTAGATAGGTAATGGAATACTTGAACGGTCAGCAGTATCTGTATGAAATGGAGAAACTTCCTCATTGATTTTCATACTAGAGATACTTGCAAGTTCATGTAGAAGTGTTTTTGAGATGGGTAAAATTTAAGTTTTATAATTGCCAGCTATTATTTTACAGGGAGAGCTCTAGCTTTAGAGAACTTCTGACATAATCAGTTCCCAGATCATTAGCCGAAGTATTGAACAGGAGAATCATTGTTTTGCATTATTATATAGAATTTAGTCATACATAAGTGCAAGCAGATATTATTAGAGTTTCTGAAGAATGTGTCACTCAAAAAATTAAACAATCCAGAGACTGACAATACTACATAAAGTAGTAACTTCTGCTCCTCTTTTTAGTGTGTTGTCCATTTTGCAATGGTAATATTTTTTCTAGAAAGCATTAGTAAGTACAAAGCATGTGGCTTTATAATCTACTCTCTGCTGCCATTCTGTATTTTCCAGTGAGAATTCCTGGTTGTTGGGCTTAATGAGAAGCCTGTTCTGCAGTGATGCTATGCTTAGCCTCAAGAACAGAGAGTATCTAACTTGGCTTTTAATATGCCTTAAGCTATCAACTGCTAACAGAGGAGTAAGGCTCCTTCCAGCCATCATGGAGAATAACTGTGGTGGCTAATACAATGGGTTTGTGTTTGAGAAAGATGATTCCAGAAATGGAGAGAGTGTGTCCTCTATACAAGCAGATTGAGAAGCAGTGCCATGCTCCATGGTATGATATCCATTTAAGAGATTTTGGCACTGATTGCAGTCTGAGGTTTAAGTTGCATGTAAGCAAATCTAAGCCCTTATCTTATGAAATTGCCGTGTTTCTGAAGGTCATTCTGTCCAATTGAGTGGTTGTTTCAGATATGAAGCATGAGTTGGGGTCAGTTGCACTAGATTGCATAAAGTGACTCCATTGGGACGGCTTTAAGAGGCTAGAGGCATTGAAGACATAATGCAAGGACTGGCTTAGGCACCTTTCTTTAAAAGAAAAGGTTGGCAATTGATCAGAAGAGAAGTGTGTTCAAGAGCACTTTTAGTTTTTATTTTTAATAATGGTGTGATAGATGGTGGTTTGGTATACTGCCCTTTAGCTTTGAAAATGGTGAAACACTCTACTAGTTTATTTTTAAATTCCTTTAGCATCTTTTATATCTTGACATAGGAAATATGCAAAGAAAGGGCAATTTATCTAGTCTTCTCTACACTAAGGCAGAATCAACGATGTCTGGTTTTTTTTTGATAGATACTATCTAAAAGGATTTTTGATGTTCAGTGTTGGAGAATTTACAGCTTCTCCAAGTTTTCTCAGCAGTGTCTAATCTGAATCTCTCTTACTGTGGTTCTGACTGTTATTCATTGTTCAGTTCAACATCTACGTGGAGTGCATGGAGATTACTGGATTAATTTTACAATAGACTTCAAATATGAAGGCCGTAACCCACTCCCCATCTCCCTGTTTCTTTGTCTTGAGAAGCAGCCCTTATTAATGCAGTCTTAAATCTGTGCTCAGCCTCATTTCTTTACTGAAGACTTTTATACCAGTTCTGAGTTGCAGCAATCAAAATTGCATGTATTACTCCATCTCAAGTGGCAAGTAACACCCAAGGAGAGCTGAACTGATTTCTGTGTTTTTACACAGTACTCCCATTTATAACTTCCAGTGTTGTGCTCACTTTCTTTGCAATTTCATAGCAAGTTTGATTTACTCAGTTTGTGATCAGCCCATGTGCTTATAAGCCACAAATACTTTTCTGCAGAAGCATTGCAAAGCCACTTAGTTTTTTCATTTTGTATTTCTCTACTCTAAAAGAGTCCAAAACTCTGCATTTGCCACTACTGCAATGTTCTACTTATCCCTATTGTTTCAAAATTCTCAAATCCATCAAGAGAATTCTGGATTTCAGTTCAAAAGGTTATAGGTCCCCCATAGGTTCTAGGTTGCATCTGCCCAGAATGTGTCCATATGAGTATCTTAAGGCACTCTAAGGCATCTCAAAAAACAATTGGTTGTCTGTGTGTAGACCATAGAGTTGTTCTGAGGCTGACTTAGTCTGGAAGTCCTTAGCTCTATTTAACCACTTCTTTAGGCTTAGGTGATATACACATGTGCAGTATGCCTACAGCTAGCACATACAATTTTGTCACTGCTCTGAAATCTGTCTTCTAACATTTCTAAAATAGATTTATAACTTGTCGTTTAACAGGCTAGTCTGTCAAGCTCAGATGTTTTGAATGCAGTTAAGTAATATTAATTCTTGCTTGTGCAAGGATGAAATCTTACCCTTTTGCCTTTTATTGCTGGTATGCACCGTTTTGTTGCTGGTAGCCCAATGCAGCAGATTTGTGGTGAAAATGGATGCAAAAAAGGAAGTATGAACTTAAGTTTTGTTTCCATATCCCTCTGTTTTTACCCCTGTGTTTCACAGTAGACTTTTTCCTTCATTGTTTTGCTCCTAATGTACTTAAGGAATTATTTCTTCTGGAGTTTGATGTGTCCCTTGCCAGCTGTGTCTATTTTTGGCCCATTATACCATGTTCTGCTGTGGTAAGTTGGCCTGATTTCCATTCCCTGCATGCTGTGACCTCAATAGTGAGGTTCTAAGACGATGTGGTCTTCTTGTACAATCCCCATTATTTCTTTGCAGGAGGCTTTGCACTCTGTGTGGTCAGTATTGTTTATTTAAAGTACAGAGAGGTTTCTTTAACTCCTTTTTCCCTAGCATCATGATCTTGGAGGTTCTCCCAACTAATTCTGCATTTATGAAAGTATGGCTACTTAAACCTTTTTTTATTATTATTATTCGGTTGTCAGTTCTTCCTCCTTTTTATCCCCAAACAAGCTTTTGTCTTTTGTATTGCTATCACTCGCATGAATTATCAGATATCCATTTTGCCAATTAAGTCAAAATGTTGTCAACTTAATCTTCCAGCTCCTCCTACATACCATTTGTAGTTCTTGCATTAGCGTCCAACCATCAAAGACTGAGATGCACCACTGTCATCACAGTAGCCTCTTCTTTAACGTCTCCTTTTATAAATAAACTTGTTTGGGGATGGTCCACAGAACAGTATGTTTTGTTTTATTTTATTTTGTTTTGTTTTGTGTTCTGTTTTTATTATTTACCCATACTATTAGGTCATGTATATAAATAGCACCACACATACAGCTCAGACTATGGTCAGTGTTTTCCATTAAGATAGATGATATCTGTAAATAGTTACTGCTTACATCTGTATTTGGGTGGCTAAAGTGATCTGAGCAGGTAGCCTATTTTAAAAAGTTGGGACATTAAATGAGAGGGGAGTTCATTCCTGTTACAACATGAATCACCAAGCTTGGTGTTAAGCACAGGGAGATACGTTTTTTGAGAAAGGCACTGTGGCAGGAAGGAATAATTAATGCATCAGACTTCATGATCACCAGTAGAAAAGTGGTGGAAATTTATAGGATTGACAAACATGAATGTGAACATAGCTGGCTCTTCCAGAGTGCTGATGCAGACTACATAAATTAAATCTTTATTTCTGTGTACTTGGACTCAAACAATTCTGCTTCTTGGAGAGAGTTCCCTTTAATATCAGAGATTTAGGGAGGAGGGAAGAGGGAAGAGGAGATGGGTGGAAATACAGATACAGGTCTTCTTTGTCACCTGTGAACTTTTTCTCTATGATTGTCAAGAGTAAAATGAGCCAGGCCCAGCATGCTCTCTAGCCAGCTTTTCAAAGTGTTTGCCTCCAGAAAATCAGTCACTATTGTTGCTGCATCTTCAGATGCTACGTTTGCACTGTACATTCATCACAGGTCAGTTTGATGCTGGTGCATATTACTGGAGAACAGCATTTGGTCTGTGTTACAACACAACGGTGGAGTCTGTCTACATTCATAAATAAAATGTAGTTTTTTCCCTGTGTGATGTAAATGCTGCTAAATTTTTCAATTTTAATATTTTGGAGGCTTTAATGCAAAAGAGTCAAAATGTATTTTCTCATACCTTTTATCCTTTGAACATAATTCTTTTCACGTGCCTTTGGGGAAGTCTATGAGTTATAGAACTGTTCTTCCTCTGAGATAAAATATAAAAGCATAAAAGAGAATTACCAGCAGTTTGTAGAAAGTGTATCATTACTTGAGTGGTACCGAGCACTTAATTTGAATGAATCTTCTCTCCCCGATTTTTTGTTTGGTTTTGTATTGTCAGATATTATGGTCAAATGGCATTATGTTCACACATAAGCTTTCATGTAGGAAATACGTTATACTACACAGGAACTATATATTGTAGATCATTAGTAGTTTTATAAATACATTAGGAGACTTTTGAATCTTTTGAGGGGGAGATAAAAATTATAGATTTGCTAATTCCTTGTCTTCAAACTTTCTAGCCAAGACCAGGTAAACTACAGTACACCCCTATGCAGTACTTGCTGTATTCCTACTAAACCACCACCGTGCTACAGTTGAGCTACAAAAATAATCTATGGTTTATTGTCAGAAGAGAATTTTCAGTGGAACTTGGAGGAAAATAATTGGAGTAGTTGTTCATAGAAAGATTTCTCAGTTCCTTTTGATAAGAGCATTTGACATTTGTTTTGTAATGCAAACGCATGTTGGCTTTTAGCAGATACGGTTTGCAGTTGAGTGTTTTTTTGTTTGCTTTCCATAAAAAGAGGAACTTTTAAAAGCCATTGTGAATTCTGCACAGAAGCATTAATTAGAAAATAAAATTCTTCTATTGTGTATAATCAGAAAACAGAAATTTAAAGCTCAACAGAATAAAGCATAAACTTTCCAAGAAATGTGGTTTTGTTCCAGCTCATTAGCACACTGTCTCTGTTGGACAGCGTTTTTTAAACACCATAAAAATTAATAGCGTATTTAAGAACTGCTTTATTGTCGTGTTTCTTCAAATCCTAATTTAGACCTAGTGTTTAATTGTGCTGTCTCTATCATCAGAGCTTAGAAAATAAACAAACCCTTTGGCTTCAGAATTTTCAATTTCCACTTTAATTTTTTGTCTTAGGTGAAAATGCGTTCTCTGGGTGAGGCGAGAAAGGGAGATTTCAGCAGAGGTTGTTAGCTAACATGCTAACTCTTAGTCCTTCCAAATTTAGCAGAGCAGAAAAAATGTCAGCCTGCTTTCACATGACTAGGGTATTGAGAAAATGTCTAAAACATCTTTGTTAGAGTTGCTGTTTGTGATAGACTCTTTCAAATTAACTAGATGTAAAATTGCTCATTTTGTGTCTGTTCTAACTTGTTCAAACATTTTTTCCCTGTTTAGAATCAAAAATAGCTAAGCCGTTGAACTTCTTGTTAGTTTAGTTTGGGTTGTTTTCCTCTTTTGGTAGTGTATCTGCCTTCTGCTTGGTATTTCAAAATTGACCATTTTGAAAATTTCTGTCTCATTCACTTTAGGTTTTTGGCAGTTATGAATTCCTTTAGCTTTTCTGTCCTTGTGCTTTTTTCTTTGAGCTTTAACTGACTGAATAAATTCTCCCTCTTCTATTCCCAGCATAAGTTTTCGTTGATCTCAAATTTCTGAGCAAGTTATGCAAAGTCACTGAGGCTAGCCATCTCTTTATTTCCTGCATTTTTCCACTTATATCTCTTCTCCTACGGTATGTGTATTAAGTCTAGATGATCATGACTTCCCTTCATAGTGTTTCAACCCAAAATGAATCTTTCATATCAGGTCAAAATAAATGGATGCTTCTCCTCTGATTATTTAGTGTGTTTCCATCTTCTATGTCATTCTATGCTCTTCTGACTAGGTTTCAGCTGTTCCAGCTACTTAAATCTTCCATGAGTTGTGTGCTGCCATGAATGCAGGTCTCAGGAAAGATCCTCCCTCTGCCACTTCATCAAAGGCAGTGACTATCATCAAGTCACTTGTCACTTGTGACATCAACTCAAGTGACTTCTTGAGTTTGCACTTCTTACTTTTCTTAACCTAAGCATCTTCAACATTGTATTTTCAATCTTGTAAACGTAGTTCCCTAATACTTGTAAACTGTTACAGTTAATACCTAAAGTGCTCAGTGCAATGTGCTTTGTTTTCCGATACAATCCACAAATGATTTCTTGTTCTATTGCTAGCTGACCTATACTAATTTTTCTTCTTAGATAACCTACTGCAATCTTCTCATTGTCCCTATCTGCTGTTCTCCTTTTGTTCTCTCTCTGCCCCCTACCTTCCCACCACCCTTTTCTTCCACAGGTACGTATTACTTGGTGTTTTTTCTGGTTCACAAGAACTAATGAACTTTACCTATGACCTTCCTAACATTTGCTTTCTGTTCTGAGGTTCTGTCCTGTGATGCTCTCTCAAGTGGACTAGTTAACATTTAGATTTGGTTGAACCTCTTTCTAGCATTTAGCTGGGAGTTTGCAGCTTCTTTTTCACACCTTTAAGAAATTGTGCACCCAAAAACTTGGCACTTTCTTCCAAATATATTATCCAGTGCAATAAAAGATGTAGTAACTTTTCCTACGGAGCTTGCTTTTCTCATGTCCTTACAACAACAGGGTTACAACAAAGTCAATACTATCCTTCTTGTATTCACATGGTAATATAACTTGGCAGTTTTCATAATGCTCTTGATTTATGCAGCATAGTGAAATAGCTCAATCACACTTGGCTACAGCTTCGTGTTATGTTTAATGCAATCTGGAAGTGGATTGCTGCTGAAAAGTGGCATTTTCTTTTCACCTCTTGTGGTACATTTCAACTTTGCATAAGATCTAATAATCATATGACCTTAGGATAAGTCTTGCTGATTTAACACAAAATTATTGTCCACAAATTTCCTATGAGATTTGTTGATCTGGCTATTGACATGATTAGTCTGTTTGCCATCAGCTGAGCAATGGAGTTTCATTAGGACCATGCCTTTTAGAGACAGCTTACAGTTAAATAAGGCTAAATATAATAATAACAATTTCATGTCTGTATTACTCTTTCCAGCAAAACACTGTCAGGCTTAGATATAAAATCCTGATTTTACTGAAGTTAGGAGTAAAACCTGTGCTGACATGAGTGGGTGTTTCATCTTCTTTTATGTTGAAACTGAAGGTAGCTTCAGCACCTTTCTTTGAGAACAAAGAACTGTTTGTTTAGTTACTTGTGATTCTTTTCTTTGTAACTTCTTGTCTTGCCTTTTTAGGAAATCGTGTAAATGCCATCTTCAATCATATACTGGTTTGTGTATTCAGAAGCAAGAGGCACTGGTGTCTAAGAATCTTGCTTTAATATATTAATTCTGGAATTTATGTTTTTCTGGAAAAGCTCATTTGTGCAGAAAGAAGATAATGGGTCATACCAATTTGATTTATGCAATAAGTACATGTTCTTTATGGCCTTTGTCTTGTTTCACTGATTTTATTTTTGTGCTGCTTCTGCTTCATGTTTCACTGTTTCTTTCCAGCTTTTCTCCAGTTTCAGCATATTAGTCATAGCCTAACTGTAATTAGTATGTATTTCTTCCACAATGCACATCATAAAGAGTGTAGAATTATATATTCACCTTAGTTCAATGCAAATCCTATGATTTGTTGGCAAAAAAATGCCATACAGCAGGAAATCACAAGCAGCAGTATGTAGGTTCATATCCTGCTAAAGACCTCTGGTGCCATGTGCGGTGTTCTCTTGCTTTAATAGAATGCCTTTAGCATTTCTCGTTTTTCAGAGTCCATGCTTATCACTCTTTTTTTACTACTTCTCATCTTTCTGGTTTACTCCTATGAGATGATTGTGGGACACAATGTCAGCTGGGCAGTAGCAAAGACTGTTCTGAAAGCAAGGCCAGTATTGTCAGTGAAATATAGAGCTCAGCAAGGGAGATACAGCTAAGTATCATTTAATATTACTAACAAGTCTGCTTCTTTCTGGCTCCTGATAGAAACAAGCACTAAGGATCAGGGGATATTACGCAGTTAAAACATGTGTTAATATGCTGAAAAATGTGGTGGGTATTATGCTAGATCATAAACGGTGTTGTCAAATATTTATCTCTTAGTTACCTTAAAGGATGTAAAATAATGAGAGTGTTTATTCTAGCAATGTTACCTCCTCTGCTGTTTCCTCTCTTTCTCTCTTTATTTTTTAGTTTGTTTTTTATTGTCTGTTTATTTATCATGCCAGAGGCGATACCCACTGCTAATTTGTTTTATATAATTGCATTTTGCATTTACTGGGATTCTTTCAATAGTCAGACATATTCTCACAACCTGAAAATAATCATTAAATGTTATGGTAAAAGAAAGCTCAACAGTTGGATTGCTTTAAAAGTTATTGTAGAAAACTGTGATTAAGACTTTCAGTGGTGCTTTAGCATTGAATGTCTGACAGATGTAGAAGGTAAAAATAATTATAATGTTCTTCCACAGTTTTTAGTTTGATTTCTATAGAATTATATATATAGCTGGTTTTAGTTTTAATGCTGAATTTATATCCGTTATTTTTTTAAGGTTACCTGTTATTCACTTTTCTGCCAGTACAGCATATTAGCTGACATGAGCATTATGTTTGTTTAGAAAGAGCAAAGTTGCTGTCTTTATTACCTCTAATTAATTTGTTTTGTGCCATATTCCAGGCAGATGCACAAGTATAATAATGATCTTGATCTTTGATTGTGTACAATAGCTTTAGACATAGGTTCAAGACAGAGGGCTGTGATTAAAACCCATCAGTCAGTTGGAAACTGAGTTATCTTCAGCGATACTGATGACTGAAGAGAGCATACTGCTGCTGGATTAGCCAACTTGCATTTACAGTAACAACTATAATGAAAATTCTGGTTTAGTAGTAGTAGGGTATTTCTTTGTTATTCCCACTCCCTAACCCTCCCCATTTCCCTTAATTGGAACTCTCATTTTTCATGTAATCTTAGCTGGCACTATTTCTGACACTATCTTCTGCTTCCATCGGCTTATTTTCTAGATGGGAAGTGATGGAGTTCTGCGCCTCAGTAGTTCCGCTCTAAATAATGAATTCTTCGCATATGCAGCACAGGGGTGGAAACAGCGATTGGCAGAAGGTAACTGTCTACTTGTTCTCAGATTTACCAAACGTTAATTGTTTTTATGAAGAGCATCCCTGTTTCTACATTTGAGAACTACTTCTTGAACAGAAAGTGTACTACACCAGTAATTCACCAAAATTACTGATTCCATTTTTAATTAGTGTATGCTTTTACAGCTTGCTGTGGCAGCTTATTTTGACAGTTTAAGAAGAATCAAAGTTTTTTCATCACTGCAGCCTTAGAAAGATAAATGCATGCAACTAAATCCCACCAATATACTTCTAAAATACCGATATTATATATAATGTCCTGGGTTCAGCTGCAACAGTTTTATTTCTCAAAAATAGCTGGTGCTGTGCTGTGCTTTGGCTTTAGTCTGAGAACAATGCTGATAACACACCAGTGGTTTTAGTTGTTGCTAAGTAATGCTTACTTCAATCAAGGACTTCTCAGTTTCAGCTTAAATCATGACAAGTAAATTAAATCTTTCTATGTCACAATCACTTTTGTTTCTCATTATTTTTATTTGTTGGATGACTATAGCAGAAATCACTGTGTGTCATCTTTCTATCTGTAATTTGTAATTACCCATATTAAGCTAATCCTTGACAGCTTTTATTCAATACGTTAGTATTTGTTTTTTAGGCGAATTTACACCAGAAATGCAGCTGCGCATCAGGCAAGAGATTGAAAAGGAAAAGAAAACAGAACCTTGGAAAGAAAAATTCTTTGAAAGGTTTTATGGTGAAAAGTAAGTAGTGTAGCAAATAAAAGCATTTTTTTTATTATTTTCTTTTAGGAGGAAATGAAAATATAATTCTCTGCTTCACATAGCACAGTCATATGCCATAAAACTGAATAAAGCAGTTATCAAAGGCAGTCATTGCCCAGTATAAGAAGTTGTGGATAAAATTATAGCTGTGTGTCTGCACTTTCATTGCAATTGCATTTTTAAAGGTTCATAACTCATCCATAAAAATTCATTGCAAAGAGAGCTTAAGACACAAGGCCCAAGCATGTGAGTATTTTTAATTAGCTTTTAAAAGATAGCATTAGGGCTGTTATCCCCTCCTGCAATATATAAATACAAAGACTACAGTCTAGAAGACCAGTGGAGATATGTCTGTGGTGTGTTTTTCTTTATTTTATTTTTTTCTAAGCTACTTGCAAAGTTTCTAAAATCAAATAGATTATTTTATTGTTTATTGCTTGACTGACTCCCTTTGCTGGAGTGGAATATGTGGTGTAGGAGAACCATCAGCTAGAGACAAATGAAAGTGACAATGACCAGTCTAATTTTAGAAGTGCAATGCAAAGAATAAATAAATATCCTTAACTGACTAAAATTAATGGGGTACTGTCACTCCAGGTGCATAACTGGGGTATAACAGCACAATGTCATTGATGCCGACACAGTGATGGCATTCTGCAGCACCTGAAGATTCAGTTCTTATATTCACGGTTTTCTTAAAATCAAAATTTAAGGAGATCCACATCTTGGTTTAAACCCAAGAATCTTCCTTATAAAATTGCTTTAAAAAGTTGAACCACCAATACCTAGAATTACATCTCTCATTTTTTTAATATTAAGTATTTAAAGTATTAATTATTGCAAAATATAAGCTAATTCTTTAAAATTTACTGATTTTTTTTTTTTTTTTCTGGTATGTTTCAGTGGAATTTATGCATAATACTTAGGAGACAAAACTGTGCCATGGGAAGCATCATCACAAGATGTCTTAGTTCTGTTCATAAATATTTTTTAGTTATGAAATCCAGGTCACGGGGAACCCTTCATATAAGTGATTAACTTAAAAATTAAGACATTAGCTAAAGTGTTTCTGTAGTAACAATGCTACTTCTCACAGTCTACTGCCTTGGACCGCTGGGAAATGTATTGAAAACAAGGCAGGAAATGGACAGACTTTCTTATAGTCAAGTGCTTAATTTCTTACTTAACAGCTTTGAGACCTCAATGTATGTAGTCTAGGTGTTCATCAAAAAATATTAATATAAAAAAAAAATTAGTATCAAAAAATATTAATTAGGGTTTAAAATAAGAAATATAATGGCTTCTCACTATGCATGTCGAGAAGCGTAAGTTTAGTACCAGCAAAGCATGAGCACCTCACTCGAGCTGAAGCTTCTTCCCCAGTTACAAATTGCAGTCACATGCACGGACAGTGATACTCATCATTTTACCAAGCCAGCAGTCCTGCCGTGCTAGCTGAGTGCTGGGCACTATAATGGTTGGCAGATAATTATTCAGTCTGCAGTGATATATGCATTTAGGTTGATAGGTTCCTGACATCAGCATTGTTATGCAAAATGTCATATTGCACATAATTTCCATTTTGACTACAGTATTGAATCTGGTCTGCCCTGCCCTTTCCCCAGCCTGTGTTGTTTCACTTGCATTCTTCCTGGCTGTTATGTGGTCCGATTCTTCTATTTTGCTGCTTGGCCAGACACAAGTCTTTTGTGTCATGTACTGACTTAATGTTAGCTTTTGCTATATTTTGCTTGTTTGAGTTCTCTAACCTTTTCTCACTTTGTTTTTTAAGTTCGTTTAAGCTTTGTCTCTTTTCAGCTATGTAGATTGACTGAAGTTGCAGATTTTGAAAGCTTCCTGAGCTATTTCTCACATGCCTTGTCTGCAAAATGGCTCTGTCTTGCAGTCTGAATTGCTTACTTTACAGTCAGTGTGGTATTTTTTGCTCTGACTTCAGCTAATTTGATCTTTTAATATTCTATATGTAAATTCAAGTTTCACCTTATATTTATAGAAGGACCATTAATAGATTTAGAATCTTTGTAAACATTTTTACACACTCCCCAGTTCATGGCCTTCAAAGGCTTTAGAGTGCTTCTTCTGTGCTGGCTCTGTACATTATGTTTATTGTGTTTGCTCTTACCTGTACCCAGGCTGTTTATGATGAGACTGTCAGTTGTAGTTTACTTCCATCCATTTATGTTCTTTTTCCATTTCCTTATGGTTGTTTATTTTTCCTCTTTCTGACTTTCTTTAAATAACAATAACTTCAT
This sequence comes from Psilopsiagon aurifrons, assembly GCA_025447955.1. Classification (NCBI taxonomy): domain Eukaryota; kingdom Metazoa; phylum Chordata; class Aves; order Psittaciformes; family Psittacidae; genus Psilopsiagon; species Psilopsiagon aurifrons. The sequence goes on from JAOEHY010051300.1 coordinate 13,052, forward strand.
TTTGCTGTCATTTATCTAGGGTCAGCTAATGCAAATTGCCAGAAATCCACATTCTTCTGGCTTGTTGCCGCAGGATGGCAAGGGTTATAGTCTGTTGTCTCAATATATAATTTCTTTTCCCAATCTTGAGAGAGTTAAGTGTCAGAATAGTACTGCCAGCTCGCAAAATCAAAACTTTAATTTTGGATAGGCCTCCTCTAAATTTTATTGCTGATTTAATCCTTCCTTTTTTTTTTCTTTTTTTCCTTTTTTTTTTTTTTGTTATTATTATTATTTTTCCCAGTGTTACTTTTCACAGCACTACAATATCAGCATCCATATGTCGTTGAGTAGCTATTGGGGTTTTTTTGGTTTGACGACTGACTGCCCTTACTTTACCAGCTGAATCCTGTCCTTAGCACTTTCACTGGTGGCTCAGTACTGCTGTCCTCCTATTTCTGTGCTATTTTGTGAACTTTGGGTGTCTTTTTCTCTAAAGAAGAAGACAGATCAGCTGTTCGTCTTGCAATCTGAAATTGCCTTAGGCATGCTGATCTTGAGTCTTCTTTGAAAGGGTTTTTCTTCACTGCAGTATCTTCTTCAAGATAGTAGTATTTCCAATACTGTAAAAAATGATTGAGATTCAGTACACGTTCTTCTGGCCTTAATCCCACATAATCTTGTTTTTATTCTTCCTCTTCATTATGCCACTGGAATGTGTGTATTTGTCCCCTGTCAATGTGACAGTTGCATTCACTTTTATCCATTATCCCATCCTTCATTTCCTTGCTGATTTTCATTCCAAAAGATAACTATCAGGCAATACCTTTTTCATGATGTAAGCCACCTAGAGAAAATAAACCACTGATTCTGTTTTCAGTAATGCAGTGGATTTCTTTTCTTCCCCCTCCTCATTTTCCTGAGATAACTTTTGCTCATTTACACCAGGAATCATAGAGGAAGTAAGTTACTCACCTGCACCTAGGTAAATTAAAGTTTACTCACCTGAACTTACAACCTAAACTTCCACTATAGAAGGAACCTGTAGTCTATATAGAAGAAAGGCAGCTTCTGAAATACATTCAGTGTATGAGATGTAAATTTGCTTTTCTGAATTGCTCTCTAGAGGATCTTTCCTCAGCATATTGATGTGACAGGGTAGGGGCACTTAGTGAATGTTAAGTGACTAGTAGTAGGTAATACAAATAGTTACCCTAAGAGTGCCTTTTGGGGTACAAATTCCAGGCTGGGTATTTCATTTATAGCTATGTCTGTAATGCATCTGTTTAGTATTTTTTAAATGCATGACCACAGGTTTGTATTTGTTTTAAGTTTATTCTGTATTTCCATAAACATGGGCTTTGTGATCTGTTTATCCTCTGGTAGTGCATTGACAAGTTATCTTGCTTCTATTATATCTGTATATCTTTCATGCTCATTTATTTCCATATATTCTTTCTTTTCTGATTAAAATAAGAACAGAGATCAAACTCCTGTTAATTAGATTAGAAGATCCTTAAGACCATGAAAATTCTTTTAAGGCCTCAAACCAAGCTTTTGTGTGAATGTGTTATGGAATTGCTGATGCACAAAGTCTGTTTGGAAAATCTTACTGCAGATGCTGAACACCTCTCCTCCCACAGTCCTTAGAAGAAAATGAGGATGTCAGAGTGCATACTTTTTTTCTTAATAGCAGCTTTTTTCAGTCCTTGGTATTTGGTTTGTTTTGGTTTGTTGGGGTTTTTTAATTCTGCTGAAGTAATAAAACTTTTTTTAAGTAATATAATCATGACCAAAGGTAAAAAGATCTTGAGAAGTATACATAGAAATGGCTCCTTTACACTTCATCTCTGGGAATAAATTCATAGATTATAAATCTGTCTTCTTAGCTTCTTAAGAATTTTAAACTTCCAAATTATAATGAAATCGAATTAATAGTATCTACATCAATATGTTTATTTTGAAATAGTTTTTATCTTAATAAATTATTTAGTTTGCTGACAGAAAGGAGCAAAACCACACAAGCTGTCATCCAAGATGTTTATAATTGTCTCTTGACTTGCAAAATAAAGCTGAAGTTATTTTGATTTTCATAAAAAACTTTAAATTACTGTCAAATTAGAAAACCAAAAGGCATGCTTTCCCTTATTAATTTCAGATGCAGCATTCAAGCCATAGTGCTGGTTGAGTTGACCCTTAATTCAGATGTAAGAGGAAAAAATGGATTTCCTTTAGAACTCTTACTGATGAAGACAGAGCTGAGCATTTCCCTGCAATGCATGCTGTAGTAGTACTGCAGTGTTGTTCTGGTATTTGAAAAAATAAAATTAAACATAGCGTGAGTGAGTAGTGGTGAACCTGTGTAGCTCACTTTTTGTTTCATTGAAATGCCAAATAGTTAAATAATGAATAATAGATTACTTATTTTTGAAACAATTAAGTTTTCTCAAACTGGTAAGAAAATCTGGGTAGTTAGGTTCCCAAAATGTATAAACTCATGTAGCAATTAGTCAGACACCACTTAATTACTTTAAACTGTAAAATCTGCCTTTTTAAAACAAAATATGTGGGCAAGAAAGACGATCCTGTTCCTTTATCATGTCTGTATTGAAAAGACCTTTTTATTTGTGTGTTTTAGACTGGGGTTGTCACGAGGGGAATCAATGAAACTCACTGCAGTGCAAAACAATGATGAAGATGAAAGCAATTCTCTATGTGGATCTTCTGGCACACCTGGTCCTTCTAAGCAAGGAACCTCTGAGGACCAAGAAGAGAAAGGTGCTAAAATTCCACCCTTAACAGAGAGGGATTATTGTCCATCTCTTCCTAGTATGGAACCGGTTCCTGCCAAGGATCTAACGGCAGACTCAGAGGATATACTGATACCTGAAGAATCAATCATTCAGGAGGAGATTGCTGAAGAGGTTGAGACAAGTATCTGTGAATGCCAAGAGGAGAACCACAAAACGGAGCATGAGTTTTCTGAAGAGTCAGTTAGTCCAGCTGGCACAAGTGAAGAAACAGAAGCAGTACAGCTTACAGACAGCACTGAGTCCTGTGTCATGATGAATGAGGTAACTGATACTGTATCTCACAGTGAAATTAAAGCAGAGTTGAAGTCAGAATGCCCCCAGGAAGAGATGTCTGTTGTGACAGATCAGCTGGAGGATTGCATATCACCAGCACGATCAGCTTCATCCGCAAACTCTGTCAGTGATACAGCAGAGAAGGACTCTGAGTCTGCAAAAGAGCTAATTGCACCAGAAATACAAAATACTGCTCTGGAAGGGTCCTTGTTCACTGGTGGAGGCATTGCAGTGGATATGGAGCTTCAAAGTGACCCTGAGGAGCAGTCATCTGAGAATGCCTGTATTTCTGAAACTTCCTTTTCCTCTGAAAGTCCAGAAGGACCCTGTGTTTGTATTGCTTCTCCTGGAGGAGACACTCAGTCAGCTTCAGAGGAGCCCTGTACTCCAGCATCTCTTGAAACAGCTTGCTCATCTGAAGTGTCCAGTACTGAAAACATTGATATTCAGCAAAAGACCACTGATGAAAACTTGCACACACCTCTAATGTCGGAAATCTCTCCAATGTCCACCTCACCTGTAACCTCAGAAGCATCTCTGATGTCAAATCTACCTTTAACATCAGAGGCATCACCAGCTTCTAATTTACCTTTAACATCAGAAACATCTCCTATGTCCGATTTGCCTTTAACATCAGAGACATCTTCATTATCTTCTGTTCTAACTTCTGAATCATCCGTGGCAAAGAGTTTGCCTCTTCCATCAGAGACATCTCCAGTTTCCAATTCCCCAAGCAATGAAAGACTTATTCTGCAACAAAGGAAGTCACCATGTTTGTCAGAAGACTCCCTTCCCACTGCGAAAGAAGAAAGCTCTGCCATTCCTAAGGTGGTTCAAGAAGAGAATCTTGGTCTTCAGCCAAAGCAACTTCAGAGTGTCCCTGAAAATATGAAGGTTGGTCCACTAACAATTATACCCGATACTTCAGTATTGGAAGAGCCCCAAAATAAGACCCTCATTGATCAGCCATGTAAGTCACATTCTGAAATGGATAAATCCTACATTGCATCCATCCCAGAACACTCTCCTCCAGAAGTGATGAAAAATAAAAATCACAGCGTTCAACAAAGAGGTGACAAGAAGGGTACACTCTTGCCATCAGAGGTAGCTGTCGAAGGATCTGTTGGCAAAAATATTGAATTGCTTCCATCAAAGCCACATGATAAACTATATACCTCATCTCTAGAGAAAGCTACATTCTCTGAAGCATGCAGAAGTAAATCTCATAAGCTAACAGGCAGCACCCAAAGCCGTCTGGAGAATTCACATTCTTCCAAGTCATTAGAACCCACAAAATCACCTGAAGTGAGGAATGAAAGTAGAGACCCAGAAATCCCAAAGAGGAAAACAGCAGAACAGCACAGTTTTGGAATCTGCAAAGAGAAAAGAGCTAGAATAGATGATGATCAGCCTAACCGAAGTGCTTCATCAACAAGTCCGTCTGAGAAAGAACTGCCACCCAGGGAAGAACCCCGAGTTCCACCCCTTAAGGTAAAGTAATGAATAAACAGGCTGGCTTCGAAACTAAAGGTTTATTATCTCCCTCCTACTGACAGCATGCAGACACAGTACATGGTATATTTTTTGTGGAGGTATGAGGGGTGTTAGTTTTGATGGTTTCACTTTACTGTTGCATTCCTATCATGCCAGATTACTTCTGATATAAATATGCCTATAGTTGTTCCATCAGGGTCTTTGCTATAGAACTGCTTTTGTGTGAGGGAAAGTTTTCCAGGACCTATATGACTCAACCTAATTCAAGAGCTTCCCCATCTTTTACACAGTGCTACTTGGGTTTTTTATTGCCCAGCTGTATTATCCACTTGTTCTCCTGCATATGACTTCTCCAGCAAGCATGGATAATAAATGTTCCCATAACCAATACTAAGAAAAACACTAGTGCCTTCATCCACCAAGAGAACTTAGAGCAGTTGGAGTTCTCTCCCTTTGCAAGCCCAGGGTTTGGGGTAGGCTGAAGATTTCACTGTAGACCTGGCTATCAGGGGAAGTGTCTAATTGGTATACGTATACATATCTTTGTTAATGCAAAGCAAAAGGTAAAGAAGACATACCAACTAATCAAACACTTTTATGTGTATCATTCTGCTATGTAAGAAAGTGAATTGCAGTTGAAAGCTTTTTTATTTTTTCCTAACAGCAGCATTTTGGCCCCTTTAATTTTGTACATGATGACATCAGCCAAGGTTTAGATCCAATTTGCTGAACTTAGGCTATTGACTTTGCAATATTACTTCCTGATTATTCAGAAATGCCCTTTTCTGCATTTATTTTTAACTGCTGCAGTCACTGAACATCATTAATATGGCTGGGAGGGCAAATAGGCTAACTGTTTTAATCACTAGTGCAGAAGCATATCTCAACTAATTTATTTTTATGAGCGGTGATGCAATTGTAAGTTAGTCCATTCTGAGTTTAGTGATATTCTTTCATATTCAGAAGGTCTCTGACTAGCCTAATAAATTCTAATCACTCTCTAAGCACAAAGGAAAATAGATCACTAGGGAATAAAAGAGGTCATGACTATAATAATAAAAATAATTAAGCACTTAAAGCTTTAGTGGTTCTGGTCATGAAAAAAGATGTTACTGAAACAGAAAGCAAAATGTTTTGAAGTAATTGTGAGTTTGTGTTACTCAATGTTAATGTAAGTATTAAAGACTCACAATATTAGGCATGATTTTATTTATAAACCAAAAATCTAACTGCTGGAAAAAGTGAAGTATCCCAGCCCTCCAGACCAGCATAGAGTTACATGGCTATAAATGGCTATATATTACAGTACCATCTTAATATTGATTTCCACTGATCTCTCATGGAAAATCAAATGCTGCTAGCCTTGCAGAGTCTTAAGACCTGAATCTCCCTGAAACCTCCAGCCAGTGAATGAGAATACTGCAAGATTGCAAGCATATTGAAAAGTAATCTTGTACGCTCAACTCTGGTATGGCTTTTTGTGTAACAAACATTTGGGTCTTGGGTCATCTCACCAAAAAATCCCTATCCTTGGTAATAAAAAGAGGAAAAGGAACCCCAGGTCTCCTAAGTCATTCTGCTATACAACTGTCACTTCCTGTCATACCTTGTGACTACTTTTTCTACAAATACTACCTAGGTCTTTACTTAGTTCTTTTCAAAAGAGAAGTCACAGCATTGACCTCTTGCTGTGCCAGCCAGTAAACATATGTTCCTTTTAAGAAATATATTAATCTTTTTATGCCAACCTTTGGGTATTCTGAGAGAGTGTTTAAGTTATAAAGTGGTCCCAGGACTTTAAGCTCTAATCCTGAAAACAGATATGACTAACTGTAAACATACTAAAAATGCCAGTGATTTTACAGCTTATTATTTTGCTTAAAGTTTTAGGTATTTAAAACTTTTATATTTGCATTTTTAATACTTGTAGGTTTGAGGATTTCTTTTTTGATATGCAGTAATATAGGAAGTATCCCAGGGGTGGACTGAAGTAAGTCTCTCAAAATTGTGACTGAGGAAGGGAAAGGTGTATCCTTTGATGATTCACTTCTATACCAGTACTCTAAAGTGCTCTGTGGTGCAACATGAAAAAGAGGCACTACTGCGCCCTGTCTAAAGGCAATATTTGTTGAATGGTATGTGAGAGAAAGACAGGCAGTTCCTAATGTCTTAATCTTTGGAGGCCAAGGAGGGAAAGCAGTACATGGTCATTATTTTTTCCACACATTTGCAGCAAGTGCTTACTCATAGGCTTTTTTCCAGTGTCACTGCACTAGGCTTGTTGATCTTCTCAGTTAGGTACACTGCATATAAAACAAGTCTGACAAATTGTATCAGATAAGCGTCATCTTGTCATCCACTTGAGTCTTTATTCCTGTGAGTAGGATCAATGTAAGTAGGCTAATACAGATGTCAGTCACTCATCATAGTGGATGATAAAATACTGAAGTGTAAATATGATTGAATTTTAGCATTTTTCTGGTCAGCTGCACTGAACAGTAATTCCCTTCATTACATTTCTCTGACCCTTTAAGAGACAGCAATTTTAGCATGTCCGTGTTCTCATTAAAATTATTGGCTTTTTTCTTCTTTAGATTCAGCTTTCAAAAATTGGACCACCTTTTATCATCAAGAGCCAACCCGTTTCTAAACCAGAACCTCGAGTTTCCCCAAGTACATCCGTCAGCAGCGGGAGAAACACTGGGGCTAGAACTCTTGCAGATATCAAAGCAAGAGCTCAGCAAGCGAGAGCCCAAAGAGAAGCTGCAGCTGCAGCAGCCGTGGCAGCAGCTGCGAGCATAGTCTCTGGAGCAATGGGGACCCCATGTGAAGGTGGGAAGACAAGAACTCTAGCACACATCAAGGAACAAACAAAGGCCAAGCTATTTGCAAAGCATCAAGCCAGAGCTCATTTACTCCAGACCAATAAAGAATCGAAGTCACAGTTCAGCTCAAAGGAAAGTAGCTCATCTCTGGAGATACCAACGTCTACTGACACAAAAATTGAAGGTTCTACTGGTGTCATTATAGTTAATCCTAACTGCAGGTCCCCTAGCAACAAGTCTGCTCATCACCGTGAGACGACCACTTTATTGCAGCAGTCACTTAACACACCTACATTACCAGAAACTGCTACTGAGATACCTGTGCACAGTTCTGATGAAAATATACCTATGCCACAATTGTGTGAGAAAATTATTTCATCTACCTCTACTGAAAGTAACAGTGTGCCAGTGCTTTATAATAAAAGTTCAGTCTCTGTGTGTGTTTGCAGCACTGCTATGACTGGAGCAATTAAAGAACTTTCTTTTGCAAGTTCTGTTGATAAATCCTCTGTTTTAATGTCTGTTGACAGTGCAAACACAGCAGTTTCAGCTTGTAATATAAATATGCTGAAAACCATCCAAGGGGCTGATACTCCATGCATAACCATTGGACCAAAATGTATTGATAACAGTAATGTACCAGTCTCCATAGACAATACGGTCTTATCAAACACCATTGATGACAAACGGTTGCCGATACCGAGTAGCAATGTGAATAATGCAGTCTCCACTCATTATGCCACTGTGCCAGCTTCATCTATTGCAAATAACTTGCCAAATCATCTCCCTGGTAGTTCTGTACTGATTCCCCCAGTGGGGACTACCAACAGATTTTCTTCTGATAAGATAGCCATAACTGGGTGTAATGAGCAAAGCACTGTCTCCATTCATGCTACCGTTAGGTCAGCTTTAAGTTGCAGTGAGGCCCTTGCAGTAGCAGACACTGTTGCAAGGCCACCCATGTCAATGTTTTCTGGTAGCATGGTGACAATAAGCTCTTATGATAATGCTATTAAATTAAATTCTGATCTCTTAGAAAAAAGCTCTGGAGCACGAAACCGAATGGATCTCTCTGGTAAATCTCAGCCAGTGAGCTTCACACAAACTGCCATGAACAGGTCTATACCTTGCAAAGTCATTGTCGACCACACTGCAACTCTGAATTCCAGTCTGTCACTTTCTTCTTCTGTTGAAAATGCAGAGAGCAGCATTGACCTGCAGAGCAGACCTGTAAGGACAGAAGTTGCCTTACAAAGTATAGCCTGTCCTCAGGTGTCTGTCATAAGCAGGCCTGAAGTGGTGTCTAATGAAAGCCTTGAGCACAGCTCCAGCTTTATCACCATTACAACAAAGCAAGACAGCAAGAACTTGCAGGCAGGTTGTTCAAGTCTTCGAGAAGTGCCTCATTCTCCTCAAGATAAATTAATTGAGGTGGTTACTCCCAGTCAAGGTTTTCCTGAGCAATTAAGAGGTCCTTCAGCATTGAAAAATGAAGCAGATGCTGCCTGTGCCAATCAGTATAACAATAACAATAGAATTTGTTGGCATGATGAAGAGGCAATGAGTACAGACCAGCCAGTGGTCAGCCACCTCAACCCCAGTAAGCATAAGGAATACTCAGAGCAAAACTGCTTGAAAAATGTCAAAACTGAACCTTCCAGTTACACGCAAATGTCAGAACTGCAGTCCAGGAGTCTTTTGACAAGCATGGCTGTTCCTGTTAAATCGGAAACTAACGAGTCTGACAAGTGCTTCAGGATGGACACTGAGGATTTTACAGGATCTGAAATGCCTGCCCAGACTGCAGAAATACCCACGAGTGCACAGCCACCGCAGAGCTCCAAGACATCTGTTGCGGACTCCATGGAAGACTCCCTGCCCCTGACAACAGAAACCCTAAAGAGAGTTACCAGTGCTGGGAGCTCAAGCTGTCGCTTATCGTCAGTGGAGGCCAACAATCCTTTAGTGACACAGTTACTGCAAGGCAATCTGCCTTTAGAGAAAGTGCTGCCGCAGCCCAGATCAGGAGCCAAACTAGAAATTAACAGGCTTCCCTTGCCTTTGCAAACTACCTCAGTATGTAAAACAGCAGTGTCCGAGAGAAATGTTGTTGAACATCCTTCCAACTCTCCTAATCCAGAAGGTAAAGGCTTTGCGGCAAGCAGCATAGCCCCACTACAAATCAGAAAGCGTGAAAACCATCCGAAAAAGAGGATGGCCAGGACTGCAGGGGAACATGCTCAAATTAAATGTGAGCCTGGGAAGGTGTCAATGGACACAGATGTGAAAGTGGCTCCTTGTGTAATTAGTTCCAGCATGAATCAGCTAGGGCATGGTCAGCCATTTAAGCAGGAGTGGCTGAACAAACATGCCATTCAGAGCCGAATTGCTCACAGTCCAGAGATCAAGCAGCAGAAGAGGCCATTGCCTTCATGCAGTTTCCAGCAGAGCCTGTTTCACATTGATAAAAATGGCAGCTTTCATGCAGAAGCTAGTACCTCACATAGACAGCATTTTTACCAAATGTCCATGGCTGCAAGAGGCCCTGTTCCCACAGCAGCTTTGTTGCAAACTACTTCAAAAGGCCCACCTGGCTGCAGCGCATTTGCTTTTAGCAGGCACCTGGAACAGAAGGGCTTGGGAGACGTGAATATTTCTACAGCAGCACACCAGCTGAGGCTAGGAAGTGTTTTTTCCCCTAATATTCAAATCAAGGAAGGTGATGACGTTGCCAGTGCCTCTCAAACTCTGCAGAGTAAAACATTAGTGCATCCCCCTCCTCCCCCTCCACCCCTGCCACCTCCTCCCCCTCCTCACCCAAACGCAGAAGTCCCCTCTGATCAAAAACAGCTGACAGTTACTATGGAAACCACTAAAAGACTTAGTTGGCCTCAGCCAACAAGCATCTGTAGCAATATAAAATCTGAACCTATTTCTTTTGAGGAAGGTTTAAGCAGCAGCTGCGAAATGGGCATGAAGCAAGCTTCCTATGATCAGAATGAAGTGAAAGAACAGTTGAAAGCGTTTGCATTAAAAAATGCAGATTTCTCTTCCTACCTACTTTCTGAGCCACAGAAGCCTTTTGCCCAACTTGCTGCTCAGAAAATACAGACGCAGCATCCGCAGCAGCAGCAGCAGCAGCTGTGTGGAAATTACCCAACTATCCACTTCGGTAGCACAACCTTCAAAAGGGCAGCGTCTGCAATTGAGAAATCGATTGGGATTTTAGGAAGTGGCTCCAACGCTGCCACAGGCCTGTCTAACCAGAACGCGCAGATCCCAGTTCAGAAATTTGCTGACAGTAGCAATGCCGATGAACTGGAACTGAAATGCTCTTGCAGGCTGAAAGCCATGATTGTGTGCAAAGGCTGCGGAGCCTTCTGTCATGATGACTGCATAGGGCCTTCCAAACTGTGTGTAGCTTGTCTGGTTGTACGGTAGGAACTGAATCAAAGATGCAGTATCCCTTATCACCGTGGGAGAGCAGGACAAAGGAATGCAGAAATTGGAACAGTTTAGGCCGCTAATGGTTTGCAGTTAGTCAATTGATTTATTTTTATTATTATTTTTAATTTCTTTTTCTTCAACATGGTGCTTTCAGAATTTAGTTATTCCTGCCTGAGTGCCATTTTCTGGGAAGAAGAGGAAACGCGTAGTAGTTGTTTAAGAAAAATGAGATATCCTTGTTACTGAAGCTTCAATGAGCTATTTTGCTGTGCTAAAAAAAAAAGGCATTAATGCATGTAATTTATTTGCACAAAGTGCAGCACGTTTTTTCTCCACTTTCTGATAGTTGAAGCTTAAAAATCAGTGAAAGACTAACTCTGCAAGAAGTGGAGTAACTATGCAGAATGAATAACACACTGAACAGTGACTGTTCTGAGGGGGATAGTGGCAAGGTGTGGGGTATCAGCCATTGTAGCTTCTAAGTTCTGTTTGCAGTTTTTCTGCTGATAGGATTGCTTTCTTCAACTAACTTTCACTATCTAGGGCTAAAATATAGCCACTTCACCTGGGGAAAAAAAACGCAACAGTTTAGGTTGTTAGAGGAGTTTCCTTAGATGCCTGCCAGGGACTACGGAACTCACATCTTACTCATCATCTCTTGTTGATTCCTTGGGAAGGGGTTGCGTATGTGATGGGTTAGTGGGACCAACACTGGAATCACACTGGCTTCAGTAGAGTTTGGAGAAAGTAACTTCTCTACTGGGGATTAGAAACCTGTCTTCTGTTCCTGTTTCCCACTCAAATATTCTTTATTTGTATTTGTCTCTTCATCTGTCCACTCGGTTTGTCAGTCCCAAGTACACATATTGTATATAGGGTCAGATTTGTGTAATACATTCTGGATGTTCTAGCCTTTCCATGGCCTAAAAATGATGCATTCTTGTGATGAATGAATAAGAGTCTAATTGCATATTGGTTGAATATTAGTTTATCAGTTGGCTTCCCTCTATTTAAATAACATCTCAGAGTTTTACTATTTAAAGTAATTCTTAGAATTACATACAGCACTGACTTGTTTTGTTTTGTTTTGTTTTCCCAAAGGAATTCAGACCCTTTAACCTACCTTTTAGAGATTTGGAAGCAAAAGGCATTTTTAAAAGGGATACTGCATCTTTAAAGTAACCTTCAGTGTTTATTCAGTACTGTATTTATATTCAGGACTATAGCTGCATTCCAGATGCGCTAGCCACCATAACAGCAGAGGAGAAAATTATTTGGGGCCCTGTTCACCTTAAAGGAAAATACTTGTAAAGGGATAAAGCACATGCGGTTGCTGGGGAGACGAAAATACCTTGAGTTTTTTTACTCCCACTCCAAGAATACAAAACATGGAGTGCAAGTCATCCATCTGCCAATATGTGGTTGGGTCTGCCCAAGTGTCAGCATCAGAGAGAAATGTTATTTTTTCTCATTGCAGTAGAACCTCACTAATCCCAAGACCTTACAGTCTGTTCAAGAAAACTGATTTTCCTTCCACAGTTTTCAGAGAGCAATGTAGTAAGAATGTGTGAGATGTAATACTGCTTGGATTTCCTGATGCATTTAGTGTTGCATTCAGAGCTATTAATGTGAATGATAGAACTACGTTTAGTAAATAAAAAGTATGCTACATTTTACACTACACTTTTTTTATATGACCTTTGGTTGCATACTTATTCATGAGCTGTAACTGGTCTCCCTGACATGGGTGCATATTAGCAAGGTTCTACTGAATGGAGGAACCACATTTATTTTCTTGTGGGACCATTTTCACGAACATGATAAATTCCATTTATTGTCTTAAAAGTGAGCTGGAATATCTACAACATACATTCCTATCATAGGAAGCTCTATGGTGCACCTTGATGTTCTCTTTTATTGTAATTAGCAACATATCAAGATTATTTTTGACACTGTGTGGTACAAAGGCCATTTATAATACACTAACAAATTTGTTGCTGATACAATAATATATTTTTTTTCTATACAGAAGTGCTCCTTAGTATGTCATGTGAGTTAAGAAACGGCTTCTCAGCACTTTCAGGTCTTCTGGTAGGAAAATAAGCCAGCCAAGGAAAAAGCTAGAAGTAACCACATGGAAAACAGCATCCAGTGTTATGCCAGTTTCTGGCAAAACAGTGACTGCAAAATACTCATGATTGAGCAGCAGTATAGTCGGTTAATGCGTATCAAATTCATATTTGAGGAGCCTTTGTATCGGAATTGTATTGCTTTGTATTTATACTTGGTAGAGGTAGGATACTTCTATTTAAAATAAAGAGAGCAACCAGTCTTAGACTTCTAATAACCTATGTTTATATAAGCCTGCTGGGAATCCATATTTCTAGCTCAGGTTTTCCTGTCCACAGCACGTAAGTCAATATTTGTTTGTACTTGCATCTTGAAAAACTTCTTGTATTGACTGACATAATACAGAAATAAATTCCGGCCACAGAATAGTTTTACTTTGTTTGAAGGATAAGAGTGTACTAATGTGGTAGGTAACTCATTCATGTCATATTGCTATTTTTGTATCAGGATTGCAACTTGCATGCGTGAGGTCATGATGAAATGTTATTTAAAATGGCATTAGACTGGATGGTGCTATGTTATATATTACACAACTGACCAAACTCTTCCGTAGTGCAGTTACACTCCTTTCATTCTTGAGTCATTGGAGTTGCACCAGGAACAAATTTGACCAATTAGTTAGCAACAGTCATGAAATAATTTTCCAGATTATAGTTTTAGGATATTAAAATACTCAAAAGCAACTGCGGTGATATAGGAGCCTGACTGAATCCTAGTGTGACTGAAAACCTTACTTGCATTCTGGTATCACACAAATGCTTCGGGGAGAGTGACCCTTGGTCTTCAATAAGAACATAATCACTTTTAGAAGTTAATTTCGAATGACTTCTTTTTTCTGTTTGTTTAATTGTCCAGGTTCCAGGCCCAATGTCATTGTGTTTTCTAATGACCCTGCAGTTTGCACCATGGGGTGTTAATAGTTTATGCACTGAAAAGTGGTGAAAGAATTGCTTAACAACACACTGCTCTGTGTTTGTGTGTATGTACCTATGTGTCCCAATGTCCAGCGTGTGTAATTTGCCTTTACTTTTTTGTTTTAAATCTCAAAAATTCTTCCCCCACTCCTACCCCTGGAGCAGCACTTTTGGGTGAGAGGGAGAAACACTTTTCCTTTCTTTCCTTCCTCTTTATTGTTTTAATTGCATACCTGTGAGATATGCAGATAACATTAGGGCATTTGCAGTGTGTGTGTTTGTGTATTTCTGTTCTGAACTAATTTTCCAAGCAGAAACTCCCTTTGTAATAATGTTCAAGAAAAAAAGAGAAAACAATTAAGAAATGGTGAACTGGATGCTCCCTGTTTGCATTTTATTTATCTGCTGAGGTCTAGTATGTGAAATAACATTTAAAAGACAAAAATAAAGGTTGAGCCATAAAGCAAAAGGTATATTCCCTGTACTATAGACTTTCTTCTTGAGGGTGGTGCATGTTGTCAGGGTAAGCTACAGAACATGCAGATGGTTTTTCAGGACCCTGCAATTCCTTGCACAGTTTTTAAGCTGGTGCATATGGTGCTTTATAATGCAATTTCTGAAGTAAAATTACCTTATGCTGCACCCCCTTCCCCTTAAAAACACACGCACAATTTCAGAATCGTTATTGTAGCCTCTGGTTGAGCAGTTTCTCTAAGGTGTGGTGAAGTACCAGGATAAACACTCAAGATGAGCTGAGAAACATCACAGAAAGGGATCATTTTAGCTGACACACGTGAAGGGCCCTGCTCCAAACACTGAATGACTTCTGCAGTCTCCTGGCAGCAGCACAGCAGTTCTTCTTCTGTGGCTCTGCAGAACACTGGGAGAAAGGGAAGCAACAAAATATTCAGTGGCTTTACCATGGACCTGTGTAGCTAAATGTTTCTGAATCTATGAAATCCTGTTGTCTTCGGTCATCATGCTTTGTCACTGTAAAACCAACGAAAAGAAAAAAAAGCATTTTTTTAGTCTAATTTAAGGAGCTGCTTCTTTTATAGCACATAATATTTCGCTTTGTACTATATTTGATAGTTAAAGAATAATTTAGGCCGTAGAATAACTTTGTTGTATTTGTACTGTTCATGAATGTTACAAGAAAAGTGCTTTACTTTGTTGCCATAATTCTCTTGTACTGCTGTAAAATATTTTTCCTGCTTTATGGAAACAACTCGATTCACATTTTCAGTACAGGGTTTTTTGTGTGTATGTATTTTTTTTGTCAGTATTCTGAATGTTTACATCTGTTCAACATTAGCCATTCTATGCCTTTTTAGGGCAGTATTACTCCTGCAGTATAACAGCAATGTGAAATCCACTCGTACCTGACATGCATGAGAAATACAGATTTACTGGGGAGATCCCGAACGTGCATAGATATTTTTTCTATCTGCATTCAGTGAAGTAAATACCCTCCTTCAGTCCTCTACCAAAGAAAATATTATTCCCACAGGACAAGCTCAGAAAGTGGTTCTCTGAATCTTCAGAAGGGGGTGTAGTTGGTTTCAGCGGGGTTGCTACAGTTCAATGCTGTTATGCTTTGCTTTGTTACCCCACCGGATGTGACTGGATGAAACAAGCATTTTAGCAATTTTTTTGGTTCAGGCAGTGTTTTGTTTAGAATTCAGGGATCATGCTTTCTTTAATGGTGCTCTTTATTTTATTTTTTTTTTTAAGAAAACAACCTTTTGTTGCCTACAGAAATGACCATTCACAAAACCAGAAGTTAAATAAAATAATTTGTCTTCATAACTTCTCTCTTCTCCCTTTCCTTTTCCCTTTCCTTATCCCTTGAAAATAACATCTTGGGCTTCGATATTAAAATATTCTGAGAAAATAAAGAGATAAACTAATATTTGTCATTTGCTTATTTATTTTATGTTCAGTGCCTTAGGCAGGATATCCTGCTTGTGCACATTCATTGTATGTACAGGTATATGAAATAGAAATGTGAGAGAAAAATCAGTCCTTTGTAAAGGATTTTTCAATTACGATGCTGTAAGACATAGTTTGAATGACTTCTGATGTAACTCAAGTATTAATCATCTTATACTAGTAAAATAAAACTAGGTGTTGTATATTAAGTTGTTGTAAGTAGAATAGTTTGTGGATGAAAGTGATATATTGTTTTGAGTAGTTAATGGCAGGTGCAGTTTAGTAGT
This sequence comes from Psilopsiagon aurifrons, assembly GCA_025447955.1. Lineage (NCBI taxonomy): Eukaryota > Metazoa > Chordata > Aves > Psittaciformes > Psittacidae > Psilopsiagon > Psilopsiagon aurifrons. Next base: position 29,146 of record JAOEHY010051300.1, read on the forward strand.
TTGCCTCTGTCTGCAACCCTGTCCAGAGCATGCTTAACAACAATCCCGACACTCGCCTCCATTATTTTTCATCCCCACAGCAGAAGGATTTAAATGTATATGGTACATGAAAGGTAACCAGTACAAGTTACATTCCCCAAACCAGTTATATTTTGGAGTCTGGAAGGCCTTCCTGAAGTGAAAAATTCAGTGGCCATTGTATTAAAAATTGAAAATAACGGCTTTTATCATGTTACACTGCAAAGAGAGCTTGGTTAGGCAACAAATCGCTTTTTCGTAAGCCTGCTCAGAAATACAAGTGCAGCACATCCCAAACACCGTCTTTTGCCCAGCCTCTTGTGATCATTATTTCACATGTGATGCTTGTTAGCAACAAATGGCAGGCCTTTCTGCCAAAACCTGTCCAAATCCTCAAAGAAGACAGCACCAACCTTTGTAGTTTATAGTCTTTGACCTTTTATTCATATCCAATACCCACACAGCAAACTCCCTCCATTAGTACTGTCGTGCAGATTATTTAACATTCTGTTTAGATACTTATTTTTGCATGGGACTGTGCAAAATCAGGGACCAGCTCTGCTTCCGACAGTAACAGCTTTTGTTTTGAATTTTTTCATCTGAGCAATGTAATGAAAGGCTGTGTTAAGTCTGTCCTAGCTAAATATTCACTTTTTGTCCCTTTTGTTGTTTTTGGTTTTCAAAACCTGAAAATATTTCTGCATATTTTTTATACAATCTTTAAATATAATTATTTAGCTTTTCTCTGATGTTTGCTCAGGACCTTATAAGCATTAGTATGTTAGGCCTTGTGATTGCTTTTAAGTCTGCGTGCTTTCTTTAGGTCAGCCCAGACTTTGTGTAGCATTGAGCCAGCAGATGGCATCAAGAGAAAAGACGCTGCTGTGGTCCCTCCAGTTCCCTTGTCCCTCGGCAAAAGCACACAGCAGGGAGAAAGCCAGCTGCTAATACGCAGGGTGTCTGGATTTGTTTGTCTTCACTGTGTAGCTCTAGTTGTAGTGAAAACAAGCCCTCCTTCTCCCCCAGTCGTGGAACCTGGCTTTCAATACAAATGATGCCCTGGAGCTCACATCATCCTTTCCTGCAGCTGGCACTGTCTGAGTTGTGCAGTCTGGAATTGAAGTACTGATACACTGGAAAAAAATTCATCCCCAGGCTAGAACGAGGGCTTTTTTTTTTTTCTTACTGTTTCCTTTGCCACTCATAGATGAAGAGAGACAGCAATACAGCTCTTTGCATTGAGGCATTCCACAAATACAAAGGTATTGTCACTGCTTGGTGTGCAGAGGGTGTCATCAAGCATGGACTTTGCTGGATGACATGGCTTCCAGCTGAAGGACCACCAAATACCTTTGAGCATCACCACCTCGGAGACAGGTTTCTCTATGTAAGGAAGATAGACAGGCACTGATATCTGATGGTACCTGTTTGTAGAGACCGAGTACATCACTAGAGCAGCTTTATGGAAACCAAGCTAGACACAGACATGAAGCAATACTTGTGGAGATAATTCAGACATCTGGACACTGGCACTTTACAAACACATAGCAGACACTCATGAAAGGAGTTTGTTGTATCTCAGTTAAATGGCAGCCATTTACTTGTAAGTATTGAAAGTCCATGCTCCCAGCCTGGGAGGTGCCTCTTGCCTCACCAGAAATTATGAACTTGACAGTTGTTTCATAAATCCAGGGGGAAAAATACCTGGATTGTACTTTTAGGAATCTGATGACACCCTGGATAAATGTGAAGTTCTGTGTACAGGTCACCTTTCTAAAGCCCAATCTGTGTTTTTGACCTGGTCTTGTAGAGCTTAGTTCAGCCTTCAAGAAGGTCTTTGTCTCCACATCTTTCCAACACAAACCTGAGAGCTTTCATCCAATATATCTGAGCAACCTCTTGCATCTACCGTCAGAGCAGAGAGCAGTTTAGAATCCTACATGGAAAAAACACACCTGAAAATAAGCTGGATATATTGGATACATGACTTCTATAAATAAGAAATCATGCTATATCGAGTAAATAAATCATAAAATCATAGAATCATTTGGGTTGGAAAGGACCTTAAAAATCATCCAGTTCCAACCACCTGCCATGGGCAGAGACACCTTCCACTAGAGCAGGTTGCTCAAAGCAAAATAGCTGTTGATATTTATATAAAGGAAGAGATACCAGTTCTTTGGAGTTTATGTGTTTTTTAGTAGTGGGCCTTGGTAAAGAGTCTTTATTTGCTTCTGATTCTTTCCAAACTGCTCGGATTTATCCTTCAAATCAATTTTTCATGTCCTCTCTTCATGAACTCTCAGGCCAACATCCATTGTGCAGAATCTCTGCTATTGCTGCATACATTTCTGGCTTTTAAAGGAATCTGGGCAATGGTGGAGAGATTGTGTGCGGAGTGTCTTACCCTTTGCTCGTTTAGTTATGCATTGTGCTGAAAGGGATGGAGTCTTTGGGGAAAAGAATAAAATTACCTTTGAAAATGCAATAATCGTAACATACATTCCTTGACTTCCTTTAGGATATTGAATGGAAAGGTCCAAACCTCAGAATTTTTAATAAGTGTGAGCAGGAGCTGACCCTTAGCAGCCAGAATAGACCATAGTCCTGGAATGCATCCAGCAGTGAGCATTTACAGTTCAGCAAGTCCAAATAAATGTCCTCAGAATGTTAGCCAACACAGGTAGTCTGTCAATGAAAAGGAGCATGGGTAAGGAGGCAGTCAGCATAAGACTAGTGAAAGAGAAGTTTAGTTACGGTTTTGGAACAAGTGATTCTGACAATTTTTTTATTCAATTTCAGCATCTGTATAAAATTGCAAATATAGAGAAATCTTTGGTAGCTCTAAATCATTAGAGAAATGTCAATATTCAATGAAAAAGACATCCACGGGTAGTTGGTAGTATAAAGTCATAGAATCATAGAGTTGTTAGGGTTGGTAAGGACCTTAAGATCATCTAGTTCCACCTCCCCTGCCATGGGCAGGGACACCTCACACTAAACCGTGTCACCCAAGGCTCTGTCCAGCCTGGCCTTGAACACTGCCAGGGATGGAGCATTCACAACTTCCCTGGGCAACCCA
>JAOEHY010051301.1:0-13896 GCA_025447955.1 Psilopsiagon aurifrons
CCCAGGGAAGTTGTGAATGCTCCATCACTGGCAGTGTTCAAGGTCAGGTTGGACATAGCCTTGGGTGGCATGGTTTAATGTGAGGTTTCCCTGGCCATGGCAGGGGGTTGGAACTGGATGATCTTAAGGTCCTTTCCAACCCTAACTATTCAATGATTCTACAAATGCTCTTTGCTTCAACTTCTGAGAAGGACGATTCAACGGATATTTAGATGGAGCTGAATTAGAGACTTTTTCCATTCTTTTCATTTTACATTATTTTTATATTCTTTCAACAATTTTGCATTATGTTGAATAAAATGTTTCCTAAACATCAATGTGTTAGAAAGCAGTAGGCATGAAAGTTCACTTTTCTGTCACTGCACTTTTTACCCATTTGGTTAGCAGTTAATGCACCTGACAGCACAACCTGGAGGAGCATTTTGGGCAATAGAGAAATCTTCTCAAGGTTCCTGGGGGTGAATCACCCTCAGTATCCTTTAGTTTACCCATTTACTGGGAGTTGGGCTCTGATCCTTATTGGTGCCTTCCAACTTGAGATAGTCTACGATTTCCTTCTTGAAATACTGATAAGTAACCTAAACTCTCCCATTTCTCCTGATGTTATGCTTATTAACACAAGGCAAGCTGCGACACAGGTCAGTTGCTTTTGGAAAGACAGCTCTGTCCATGTGGAATTAATAGAAGGAGAAGATAGCAGAGTTAAAATCTAGAGGGTAATTCCCTCTGTACTTCCTATATGTCTATAAGTACCATCACTGCTGCAATTTTTTCCCAGGTAATTTGTGGGCTACAGTGATTGAAAAGATTATAAATATTATAAATGGCAATTGGGACTTTTGAAAATAAAGGTGATGACTTTGTAGCCAGTTGGTTATGACTAGGATGTCATATGTGAAACACGGATTAGCAGAATTAAGTATCAAATTTGCTATTAAAATATTTTTTCTAAAGTGTTCAATATGAACAGGTGCTTAATTACAGAAGAAAACCCCCAGTTTTGCTTCTTAAAGTGGCAAGATTGAGACTTTTTGACTTAGAGCAAAGTAATTAAATATGAAAGAGTGAAATTTAATCCCTGTGGGTTAAGTATAAATGGATCAAGTTTCTCTAAATAAGTCAGTATTGAAAGATCTTAAAATCCCTTGGTAGAAAATGTTTTGGAAACCAAAAGCTAATCATGTGGAATATTGAAAGTCTTTGTGATCAGAAATATAAGTTCCAGGCGCTGATCAAGTTCAGGATTTGTAATATTGATCCCATTTCACAAGTTGACAGAAAAAACATTGCAGCATTTTATCTTGGTCATTTGTTGCTGTTAATTAAACGTGTAGGTATTGGTACCACCCTCATCCTGTGTCTGTTGTGGCTTAAAGGTGAAACTCTCTTTGACTGGAGTGCTGGAGGAACAGACCAAAAAAATGCGTTCAGATGTGTATAACCTTAGCAAGATTTAAGGTAATAAAGTAGAATTAGTCAATTCTGAATCAATCACATAGCAAATGATATAGTTCTAAATGTAGAAATAACAGCTGAAGGCACCTTCTCAGCTGGGGTCCCTTTCAGTTCAGATAAAAGCATGATTCTATGCATTTGCAAAAACTCCTTTTAGAGTAAGGTGGCGCTTCAGAGAAGAAAATGAGTCTCGCACAGTGTATTTCCTTTGTAATCTGATATTTTTTGTGCTTAATGTGTGGTTGCGCATGAAAGCGCTGAGATGGAAGATTTCTAGCGGCCGAGTTTACCATGTATCATAAGAGTAAATCTTTGATTCCTTTGCACTTTGTTACCACTCAGCTCTGTCAAGTTTACCCATTTGAGCTACCCAACTGGAAATGATTGTTCTTTCATTACTTGAACAAATGAATAACTGCAAAGGGTTTCCACTAGATGTACTTTGGTTTTTTGCATTGCACTTGACACTAACTAAGAAGTCAGCTTTCTTCTAGCAAATACCTGTTTAGTTTTACTTATTCTCATGCTAAGCAAAACTTCAGGAAGTGTTTTTAATTAGGTAGAACCAACATAGCTGGAAGAACAGGTGCACTTTCAGGCTTAGGAATGATGGGAGTATAAGCCCTAGAGCTTGTCCTTTTTCTCCAACTGAATCAGGAGTTTTGATCTCCTCTCATCTCTCCTTCTCAAGTCTATCTTCTCTTTTAGGTGGTTTCAGATGTAGTAGCCTGCTTATTACATTTTATGTTCACATCTAAGTCGGATCCCAGACTTTTTTACAGGGCTGCAGGGCTCTGGGCACATACTGCTAGTCCTGCAGTGCTTGTACAGCAAGAATGACACATCCCATGTTGAGACTTCTCCATCCTGGCTAAGCAGCTCCTGGATGCAGATTGTAGGTTCCAGGACTCAAGACTTGATCCTGTACCAGTGGGCACTGTTATCATTTTGATGTTAATTCTACAGATGGAATCCTGAATTGGTGCAAATCAGTACAGCTGCAATGATGCTACCTCAGTTGAAACTGGTTGGTTGAAAGAAGAGAAATATTGTCATGAATTACCCTGAGATACCAGAGGGCTCCTGTTGTACTGTACTTAGAAATACAAGGTACCGTCACATAGTGCGGTCAGAAGCAAACTCATTTCCTGAACTCCAAGTAGAGCAATGTGATTTGTGCTGCCATGAAAAAACAATGCTGCCCTTCCTCCTTGTAGTCGGTAATCTCTGTTTCTCAGCAGGACCTGCAAGGTCAAACACAGAGCTGTGATGGAGTCCCTGTACCGTTTCAGGATCTGCGCTGGCTTGTCCAGGGAGTTAAGCTCTTACTGAAATACCTACCCATTTGCACCGATATATTATCTTAATTTTTCTGCTGAAGCATCACAGGCTCACACCCTGGCTCCATTGTCATGAGACAAAATTTGATTTTATTTATCTTAGCTGCATGCCCTAGTGAGTCTGCTATTCTAGTGTCTGTCACACATAATTCACAGTAAATAAATCCCATGATAGTTAATCATATATTGGATACAAATAATTTACAAATTCAAACAATGTTCCATTTTTTGAAGGTTTAGCAATGGGGAAATTTAAAATCAAAGTGTTTGAGCTGAGTGTCAGGATTAATTTTCACTTACTAAGAATATTATTTAGGATGAAATTTAAGAAATTTGACATTAAGAATTTATTCAAAGCAAATGCAAGAACCTTTGAAACGTTTGTTCTCTGTTGAAACAAAATGCTTTGGGATTATTAAATGCTACTCTGTGAGCTTTCAAATAAGATCTGATTTTTAAAGCATCCCAATGGATTGAAAAGCAGATGGAAGGGAGAGACTACAGAACTGCTGCCTGACCTTGAACAAGTCACATAAGTTCTTAATGCTTTAACTGGCACCTTGATCTGTGTTGTAGCGATAATTACACTTACCTGGCTTGGTAAAAATAGAACCAGAATTAATTTTCATTCTCTGCAGCATAACTACAGAATAATTCTGTTTATATCAGAAGTAGATGACTATTACTTTTGCAGTGAGTGCTTTACATTGAAAATTAGGGAGTCTGTATTGATCCTTGATTCTGCCAGAATTATTCTGTGTGACTTTGGAAGATGACTAATCTTGTCATGTCTTGATGCCCATTGGTGTGCTTGTCTTTAAGTCTTCCCCTTCCTTGTTTCTAGAAATTGTAGAAGGGATTAAGATGGTTGGGTACAATTTGTGAGACTAAAGTTGATGCTACCTTATTTTTGAGATCTCAAGCATGTTATTAGTGTTGATTCCAGTTCGCCTTGCAGTTTTGCACTTCAGTGACTTCCTTTATGTCATTACAGTATGATTAAAAATTAATAGAGTTCTCCTTCCTTTTCAGTATTAGTTAAATTCTCTGTACACTGGTAAGTTAAATGGGTATTGAACTGTTTAATTAACCAGCAAAATCTGGGGAAAAGCCAGGAACACACTGTCAAATTAGAACAGTTGCCTGTGTAAACAGCTGCCCATAAATCAGATTTTCTTGTATATATAACAATTGTTAATTGAACAATTACCTCAATTTCATCTCTTATTTTTTTTCCTCAGGAAATGTATACATTTATTTGGAAGTATTGGATTTTTTAGCATGTTTTGTTTTAACAAAGCTGAAGGTGCAATGTATTTGCTAGCAGGTATTCAGAAACTTTGAGGAACTGATGGTGATACATGTGTAAAGAAGTGCCAAAACCTCTTTGAGAGCTATTTTGAGTGGCAGTGATTAACGCAGCTTTACAGTGTGGGTGGTGTTGATCAGAGGCTGGATTTGGTTTGGCAAGTCAAAAATAAACCCCACTGAAATCTCTGAAAATCTCCTGCTGACTTCAGCAGTAGTTGTGTCATTCCTGTTGTCCTATAATAGCCTCCGCAGCCAGCTGCTGTGTTTTGGTCCTTTGGCATTCCTTCTAGGACACTGGTAGTAAATCTGTAGGATGCCTTCTCTGTTAGACAGTATGGGTCATTTGGAAAGGTTTGTGTGTTATATGGGGCTTGATGAAACTCAGAGGAGGAGGGAGCCTGTGGTTACCTGAAATAACCACTTGAGACCTCATAGCAGCCTTCCAATATCTGCGGGGAGCCTAGAATTATGCCGAAGAGGGACTCTTCTTCGGGGGCTGAAGTGACAGGATAAGTGACAATGGGCTTAAACTTAAACAGAGGAAGTTTAGATTGGATATAAGGAAGAAGTTCTTTACTGTGAGGGTGATGAGGCACTGGAATGGGCTGCCTAGGGAAGTTGTGAATGCTCCATCCCTGGTGGTATTCAAGGCCAGGTTGGACAGAGCCTTGGGGAATGTGATCTAGTATGAGGTGTTCCTGCCTATGGCAGGGGGGGTTGGAACTAGATGATCTTAGGGTCCTTTCTAACCCAAAGCATTCTGTGATTCCATGAAGTGAGGTAAATTATGAAGAAATGCATTGGGAATGGTATTGTCTGCCCCGTAATGGGAAAAGGGCTTGATGCTTCCTCATTCCATGTGGAAAGCAATGCATGCTGGTTTGCAATTCAGAGCAGGTCTTCCTTGTGCTGCAGTGCTCCTGCCTTGTGGCAGACTTCTGAGTGTCTTCTGAAGTCAAACCTGCCTTGACTGCAGAGATGTCTTTTCCTAAAAATAGAATGGTTTGACAATTCCATTTGAAGAATGGAGTTACACAACATTCACAAAACAGTGCCAGTGTGCAAAATGTGCTTCATATTTTCTGCACTAAAAAACCCCAGGGAGCTGGAAATACTTGGCTTGCTTCTTGATAAGCTTTCATGATTCTTCCTAGGTTGAGGATGATGTTTTCCTGCAGAGCTGTGGCTCATGGCTGCTGCTTCCAACACGGAAACTATCTCATGTCCCAGTGTACATCTTCAGATACGTACATAGAATGCAGCAGGCACTTCTGCAGCGCAGTTCAGCTTGGTCCCAGCCAAAAACAATACAGTGACTAATTCCCATAAGGGATGTCTGGCTTATCATTAGCATGGCTGCTGGAGAAATGTCCCTCTGGTCAAATGAATCCCCGTAGCCAATGTATTTTGGGAAGTGAGTCAAATCAACCCATGCTGCAGATCATGGCAGCACAGCATAGGCATCAGGCCTGATGTTTTCTGATCTGTAACAGGCAATTCTCAGCGTGCACAAAAATATAAAACCTGATCTTCACTGAGCTGTTCATATTTGCTGTTTTCCCCTAGACAGAGCAGCAAATCTGCTGCTTTCTATGCTTTAGAGGTGAAAAGACCCATCTCTGCAAAAGCTTCCTGCTTTGTCCTGTCTCTATACTGTGGCTTTATAAACACAAAGTTGCTGTAGAATCTTTCTCGGGGGAGGTACTCCTTTGTTTGCTTATGTCTGTATGTGCTGTGTGTCAGTCCTTTGCAGAGATGCAGTTTGGAAATGAAAGCCACAGCCTTGAGGACAAGATCTATTGCTGTGCTGGTGATTTCTCCAAGTTGCACTGGCTCACAGGATGCCACCTGCCTCTCCTGCCATAGGGAACAGGCCAGAGGATCACCACCAGTTTTCTTCTGCTCCAGCCCCACCGGTACATTTCAAGCTACAAAGCATCAAGGGGAGTTTTGAAGTGAGTTATGTTTGTGAGAGGTCTTTGCTGTGTAGTTGTGAAAGCCATGCAGGGGGAGCTGAAGCTTGAGCGCAGCTGGTGCTGCTGCTGGGAGCGTGCCTCATGGCTGTGAAGGTGTGTGAGTAAATGAGAGACAAAGATCTAAGTAGCTGTGAGAGAAATCAGTAGGGAAGCACTCCTCAAAGCATCAGGCACACCAGGTAGCATGATCTTGGAAAACCAGCTGTGAAGGGGAGGCACTTGAATCCGCAGGTGAAGTAACTCATGGTTTTCCATTGTTTTGGGCACCAAAAGAAAAGCAACAGGAAAGAGTGCCAGTTTAGGAAAAAATTACCTATGAAGATTATAAACCCTTCAACTTCTTTATAATAAATGAAGACAAGTCTGAACAAAGTGAGGGAGGTGAGCAGACGTCTATATACTTAAAGGAAAGCAACAACCTAGCCACAATCCCAGTGATTAGGGCAAGGGGTAATATACTTCACAAGAGACAATGGTGAAGCGAGAGCTTGGCTGCCTGAAACCATTCCTTAGTATTCAGCACCAGAGCTCCTCGAGTGCAGATTAGCAAGTGCCTGTTGGGATTGACAAAGGTATGCTTTGTCCGGCCTGGGGGTTCAGGAAAGGATTTTCAGATATGCTTTGCTACAGCTCTGTGAGTCTCTTGTATTCAAGTTGGCAGAAGATCCTTGCAGTTTCCAATTCTGTATGCTCAGCGTGCAGATGAAATCATAAACTTAAAACGGCGCACCTTCTGTGGGAGCGCAGCAGAAGTCTCATGAGCTAACCTAAAAGCAGCTCTCTGAAGCACAAATACCAGAATACTTTTAAGGTTTGATGGAAATGTCTGTCTCATGGAGTATAATTGTGCTCCTAAGATGGTCCTTTCAGGGGCAATGTGGCATCTTTGTAGCATGAAACCACAGCAGTCAACATGACTGTTGTATTCCTGGTTGCCTCTTCACATAGCCAGCATCACCTATCTCCTTTTGAGCTGTATTTGTGGTTCAGTACTCACACTCGAGGATCTTGCACAACAGAGAATAATAGCTCTTATTTCAGTATATTGATGTATATGCCAGTATTAACCTTTCCTTATCCAAACAGGCAAGATTTATCCTTAGGCTAGTATCTCAGCTCCTGCTATTCAAACACATGTATGTTTTCTCTGTCACTTCTCAAAAATAGAGTCATTTTAAGCTCAGATTCAAACCAAAAACTTACCTTATATTTAAAATTCTATTATGTGATCTGGGAGAAAAGCATCAACTTCTGTTTGTTCTTGGTGTGCTGGAAAAGGCTCCTTTATATATGCCAGTGAGCCTTTGACAGTGTGTGGAGCAGCACCCTAAAGTTAGTAAAGCTTTTGTCTGTCCTATTCATTTTACAAAATAGAAGAAAAATCTGAGCCTGCATCTTTAGCTGCTGTTAAGTTTGTGGAATTTCTTTGAAGTTTTCTCTCTAGTAGGCATTTATAACGAATCATGGTAATTTTAGTGAAAATCTGCCAGTACTGATGCTTTCTTCTTTCTAACAATAATGATGAATTTTGATCACTCCTAAACAAGATCAGAAGACCTCAAACTCCCCTCTTTGTTTTAAAGGTATAACAAAACCACAAATACACTTAAAACACTTTGGATGTTGGAGCACATGGTAGCTGAAAGAAACCTCAACTCTCTGAATTATGCACCGATATCAGGCTGTAATAACTGAGATTATCTGCAGTGTGTGTGTTATGCAGAAAGGAAATGTACTAGCAGTGTGTTTGCCATTAGGTGCATGTAGTGCCTCTGGTGATGGCAAGGTTTGGATCAAGTTCTGAAACATCCTGACAATCACAGAGTAGAGGACCGATTGCTGGTGAACTATGAGAACAACGTAAATTCAGGCCTTTTAATACTAATCTTACGCTCCTGAGGAAAGTGAGTATTTATAGAGATTGCCCAGTAACAGGCAGTAAGCTTTATTCCGATGCTCAGGACTAACTTGAAAAGGTAAGGTGTATTCTTCCTGTAGAAGCTCAGAGGAAAGCTGTACATCTTCACTCTTGAACATCATATTGCCTTTGTCAGTTATTTTTTAATCATCATACAGCCAGGAAGAGCTGTGGAGATCAACATGCACCACATACTTTATTTGCTGTGTTGCATCCATATGAGCAGCTGAGAGCAGTGAAAGGTAGGCCATACTTACACTCATAATCCAAGACTCTAAAAATTTTATTCAATTCATAGGGGTTATTTAATTAGCTTAGGTAATATGGAATGAAAATTGTTCCCAAAGGGCTGCAATCATCTAGAATATTGAACTGGAAAGCAGACTGTAAATTGTGTTTTAACTGATATCACATGGCTATATGCATTTTATGGAACACAGCTTCCTTTGTGGAGAGGGAGCATTGCAAAGTGTTGTTACACGCATACCTTGAGAGGTCTAAGTGTGTTTTGGTTTGGCCAAGTCTGTTCAGGCCAGTGTGAGGCTGTGACCATGTATATGGTAAGCAGTGGGTTTAGAGTAATGTGTCTTCTGTGATCTCTTAACTTGAGCTTTGCTGTTGTGGTTACAGCTGTAAGTTCAGATCTGAGCACAGGGGGACAAGGGGAGGCAGGAGGAAGCAGGCATTTCAGTTGCCCTGCTGGCACCTCTCACAGAGCAGACTTCACCTGAAAATGGGACAAAGAGGAAAAAGGAGCTGTGAACACAGATCACAAAGCATTTATCTCAGCAAGCACAGAGTGCAGGTGACTTTGATGGGCTTTTTAAAGTGTGACCCTTTTTTTAATAACGCTGAAAGATGCGGTAGTTGCACCACTGTCGTTTTATGCCCGAGAACATGCCTGGGACAGTACATCCAAAGGTAGCTCTCTGGGCTTTTCACTGTGATAACTATAAGTACTTTACTAAGATGCATTTTTTTTTCTCACTGGAGAAGCCCCAGCTTCTCTTTATTCTGGTCTTCCCCTAAGTCTCTCACTTCACAGACTTGCGTCAAGGTCAGTTTGGGAACATGTCAGTGTTAAAATGTGCAGGAACAGTATCAATATCACGTGCGTTAGTATGTGTTTAATGTGTAAGTCTAAGCTTAAACTGTGCCTTTATGATTATTTAAGGAATTTACCAATCTGAATCTCTTTTCAGAACAGTTTTAGTCAATGATGGTGCTTGTTGTTTGGGGTTTGCTTGGTTGGTTGATATTTTTGTTTGTTTTAACCGGACTTCTGAGTTCAGCCGTGAGATGGTTTAGTGGGAGGTGTCCCTGCTCATGGCAGGGGGTTGGAACTAGATGATCTTAAGGTCCTTTCCAACCCTAACTATTCTATGATTCTATGATTCTATGTGAATATGAATCTTTGGGAGATGTGAAATTCTAGTGGTGCTGCTTTGTGCTTGATACTGAGTAAGAAATTGGGTAAAATAAACTTGTATGAGAATTTGAAGGGAAGAGTATGCATTATTTAGGTCTGCTGATACTCGGGGACTCATTGTTACACAGCTAACAACTCGAAATGAGTAAACATAATCTAAATAATCAAGTGTGTGATTCAGGTCTAATTGAAATCAAATAAAACTGGAATCCTGTTGGCTTCAGTGAACAGAAGCAACAGGGCACTTCCATGCAAAGGAGAGCAAGAGATTTCCCAAAGGTAATGTGAACAACAGGAGTAATTTTGCAACTGTTCAAATAGCATTAATGCAGTGGAGGCATGGCTCTGTCTTACTTTTCTGTGAGAAACTGAAGCCTTCCAAGTCCTGCTCTCTCTCCTATTCCAGTTTTGTTCTGTTCCCAGTGGATCTGCAGAAGGGAACTGAGCAATAGCTGTGACTGTGGTATTTCTCACTTTCCTAGCTAGGACAAGGGACCTTCCCAGAACAGGAAGGACACTATTCGTGCATTTTCCTACCTGAAGGCTGTTCAGCCCCCACGGAAGATGATGGGAGTGAGGCAAACTACCAGCACTGCTTTGCTCTCCCACAGCCTGCCTCTGTTTTGAATGCTGATGAACCCATCTTGAGGCAGTCCCAGACGAACCTGTGCTGGCTAAGTGCACCTCTGTTTTGGTGTCCATGTGAGATGGGAATATGATGTACCTCTGAATTACTTCCTCTGAAATTCCATTAGGAGGAATGTCATGGCATTTATATTTAATATAGACATGCTGGACTGTGCTGGCACTACTGAACTGAATGTGGTGGAGGAAATGAGCACAGTGACAGCTGCATGCCAAGTACCCACTGCAAATGAATCTCTGTCAGGCACAAAGCAACTCTTGTCGCCCTCTCCTCAGATGTAATTGAATGCCTACAGAGGTGGTAATTACAAATACCATCCAGGCTGCACAGGCTCATTTGTCTTTGTTTATCTTCAGAGCAAGTATATTGATCATTACTAAAGCATTAAATATCTTTGGAGAGGAACAGGAAGATCAGATTAATAAAGTCTGACGTGCATTGTGAAATGCACTTCTCCATGAAAGTCAGATTTGGTAAGTACAGAAATGACAATTAGAATTACTCTTTTAGCACTCTGTTGACCTGGTAGTGGTGTCCTGGGGGATTAGTTTGATAGGATATTTCTATGCCTTAGATATGCAAAATGTGTATAAAGCAAGGACACCACTAAAGAGCTAACAGGAACCTGACCAGCTGCTGAAGCCAGTTTTTTCGGTTCTGATTTCTAGTGTGGTCTTTGTTGTCTTAAATACATGGAGCATCTTTAATGGCTTCCAGCATTGCCGAAAAGATTGGTCACTGTAAAATACTAGAATCATTCAATTGGGTAAAAAAGACACAAAGCCCCAGCCCCCCTCTGTCTGAATGCTGGTTTTCAGATATGGCTGCTTTAAGCGCTCATGCAGCCAGAATTGACTTCTTCCAGAACCACAGACCCAGCTCTACAGATAGAGTTGCTTTCAAGTATCTGTAATCAGAAAAATCCTTTAATCACAGAGTTTTAGCCTCAATTTAGTTTTTCATGCATGTCAATTAGTAGAACCTTGCTTTCTAAAGATACAATCCTTCCTGTTTTGAAAGCTTGACAGTTTTAATGCTTTAAAATTATTGAAGCTGACATGTCTCCTCAAGAACTGTTTAATCTGTCAGATTCTTGATTCTTTTATCATCTCAATCATTTAATGACTAAAAAAAAAAAAAGAAAAGCTTCCCAAGGAGTTATTTTTTGCCTTTCTTTAACTTGGCAGTAATTATAAAGCTTTTTACTTGAGGTAGGATCTTCTTTTTAGAAACAGAGAAGAGCTAATTAGAGATGTCCAACATCCTAAATTACGAATTATGATGGAGAGCAGAGTAGTTTGCAGGTGGTAATGTCAGTGTAGGTTGGAGATATGACTTGCTTGTCACACTGGATGTGGAAAGATATTAAGCTTCACAGAAATGAGCTGACGTTTCATGATGATGTGTTGACTCTGCTGGATTCCTTGCTGTGCATTGCTCTGGCCCAGCTCTAGTTGGTTGGTTGGTTGTCCATGCCTCCAGCTACCAAGAGTCTCCTGTTTAGGTCCTGGTTTTGCAGCTTCTTATATTGCCCCCTTGTTGTCTTTGGGAGCAGGAAGGCAGTAGTAAGCTGAGGGAAGATTAGCCAGTAAATAAAGAGAGTCAAGGAACAATGACTATGAAAAAGACCTGCTGTAGGTATTGGCATTGTCTGCCTGTTGGGTAAATGTGGAGGGACAGGAAAGTGGCACTTGGTGCCAAGCACTTGCTGGCAGGGATGGGCTCTTTCCTCTCTGGGTAGTGCTGGGCTTGGCAGACTCTGTCTCTTTCTCTGTCCCTGCATGGAGAATGAGCGGTAGGGCAAAGGGAAAGGGCTTCCACAGTGCCTGATCCTGCTGTGAAACAGAGATGTCTAACTCCAGTGAATTGATTTGCATGATCAAAGGCAGCATTCTGTAGGAGGCCTAAATTGTTTCCAGTAATTGTTTACTGATTGAACAAATAAAATCCCTCATACTGACACAATTTAATTTATAAACTGGATTTTTTTATTATTTTTTCTATTAGTGTTTCCCTTCATGTTCTTACAGGCAAATCTAATTTTTCTTGGTATGTGAATCCTATTAATTTTGTTAGACAATTTCTTTCAGTTGAGGTCCAAATTGAATGAATTGGCAGGTTTGATGCTAACTGGCAGTCTTTTCTCTGGGAAGTGTTGGAGATGAGCTAGCAGGAATGTCTTAGCTTGGAGACAGGTACTGGGCAACTCGCTCATCACGGGGTGAGAGCAGCAGTGTTCCTGCCTTCTCACTTTGTGAATGTCAAATTGTCATTTGAGCTAGACTCTTGCCTTGATATAAGATGAGCCATGTCTCCCTTGACAAAATGTTCCCTGAGTAACAGGGTCTTGGTGAGTGTGGGCCTGAGCTTGGAGGTGGTGCAGGTTGGACTTGTTTCTTGCCCTGATGAGGCATTGCTCCCTGTGCTGGTGGTGGATGGAGCGATAGTGGGACATGCAGCAGTTGAGCTAGCTGACTTTGGCTCTGCAGAGCAATGCTAGGAGCAGTAAACCCCGCACAACATTACCTTATGACTCCATGATTGTTTGTACTGATTCAAAGCAAGGCTAGAGCAGCAGCTCTTGACTTTAATCATGCTTTGTAGTCAACTTTGAAGTCCTGGTGAAAATTGCCATAGGAGCATCAGCACAGTAGTAGGAAGATTGTGCAATTTAATGGGATCTACTGAGATGAAAGAAAATATATGAATGGATGATATCAGCACTATAAGTTTTCTTTTGCTCTTTGAGAGAAACCAATTATTGATTGTAGTGGGAGTTTAAATGAATAATAGGTGATGTAAAATGGGAAAGAATAAGAATATCCAGATTTGATTTTAGAATGCTCAGGTAACCAGTTGTACTCTCTATGTTGTTTCACTTGCTTAGTCATATCAAGATGACTGTATTTTTCACTGTGAGGAGGGATAGCAACAGGATATTATGCATTAATGATGTAGATTCCTAATTAAAACCAAACAAGTGATGCAGACTCTCACAATCAAAAGCATTTAATCTATGGAGGTTTAATTTTTTGAAGCTCTTAATCCTCCACATCTGCTTATATAGTGGCAGGTAAATATCTCATTGTAAATGATTGAAGTGAAAATATAAACAAAAGCAACTTTGTTATATGACTTAAAATGCCTTTCGAGTGGTTTTTAAAATACATTCTCCAGTTGCCTTTTGTCATTGCAAAGGCAGCAGCGCAGACTGCAAGATTTCACTGTGGTTTCTCATTGCTGTTTACTAAAGTCACTAATTTGACATAGTTTATTCTTGTTCTGTTCACTTAGTTCTAGTGCTTTCCACAAAACCGGAGGCTCTTGCAATTGGGGTTGTGAGAGGATGGGCATTTGTGTCCCTTGCAAAGGCAGTCCCTAGCTATCTGCTTCCAGTGGGAAGAGTCTGGAGAAATGTCAGATGTTATTGTATGCTACATGGGAAGCATACTGGGCATCTGGGCTGCATTTTGCCCGAAATAAAACCTGAGGTGGGCAGAACTTAGTCATATTCAGAGAAGAGACTGAAAGGTGGGGATGAGAGGAAAGCATCATCACTAGGCTCTACTGGAGACTGGCAGGAAGGCAGCAGAGCTGCGGTGGATCTGCAAGCACAGGATTTCAGTGCTTTCCTTAGAAAGCAGAGATGTAGATGCAAGAAGCTGACAGGTTTGAACTAAATTGCTTGTGTATAGTGCTGATACGTTTCCATCATCATATTTATGGTATGTTAAGTTTAATCTTGTTAAGTACTTTTTTTAAAAAAATTTATAAAATAGAGTTTTTAATAGAAAAAGCTTTTGGGGGGCGGGGGGGGGGAG
>JAOEHY010051301.1:13906-42907 GCA_025447955.1 Psilopsiagon aurifrons
CCAGAGGATGGACGTTACTGAAGAAGCAGGAAAGCAAGCTGCAGTGGCCTCAAGAATGAGACTTATTTTAGCATCTTGTTTTGTTACAGTGAGAGTTTACTTTTTCCATCTGAGCTTTCTTTTCTGAGAGAAAGTTGGGTGAGGAATCTGCGCTTACCAACTTGATTCTATCAAAACCATAAGAATCAATGTATTTTTCTTGTCATTAAGGTTTGTCTGAAATATAAGATTTTACTCAAAGTGGTCTTTGGACATGCAGTGAATTCATTTGCTTGTTTCTGTTATTCAGCGTATGTTTCCTGACTGGCCATCCTCTTGCTGTCCCTTACGTGTGTTTCCTGTCCCTGCCATTGGTCTTTCAAGGCTGCTCAGTGAGGGACCATGTTCTTACTCATGGAAACTCTTGCTCCTTCGAGCGTGTTTCTCCAGCTCTATATTTCAGAGGCCAGCAGGAGTTGGCAGATGTACCCACTGGTCAGGTACCCATAATGTGCCAGTAGAAGGTCCTTCTTGTGCTCATACAGTCGCTTGTCCCAACAGCTGCCTTCCCTACTACAATGGCTTTTCCCTCTTGGGCAATGAGAAGTCGGCTGCCAGTGCTGGTCACCAGCCTTCCCAGTTGATGCTCCTGACCTTGTGAATCTGTCACACTATCCCTATAAACAACGGAAAATTGATATTTTATGTTCAACTCCAGGTCTCAAATCTGAACCTCACCTCACTATACAGGATTGCCAGCATCTTCTAGCTATCTCTGTTTAGTAGACCCAGCGGTTTGCTGGGAATGGGGTTGGGGATGGAGGGCTGCTGGAGCTGCAACTCCACATTTGCACACTCATAGTCCCCTGCTTGCTCTGGGTTACCTGCCAGTTTTATTTTCAATTAAACTGGTCTCCGGATCTGGCATTGTCTAATCTGAGGCATGTTATTAAGCTTTATGCTGTCCCAGGTAGCTCCCCAATTACTTTTCTGCTCTCCTGAGTAATTTGCTGAAACCTTAAATAGTAGATACACATCCTTTAAACACTCAAGAGATTGTCGCAATCAACTCTGATGGTCTCTGAATCATACCCAAGATGTTTAAGGCACTGCAGAATTGTTATTTGTTAGATTACCACTGGGTATATATGGGTGTAGTCAGTGAATTTAGCTTTGCATCACCTTGTTTGTTATACAAAAAGCTGTATTCCATGTTTACTCATTAGAAATAACAAGAAGTGTGCATTGTGGGACAAAAACATAAGGGCACAAAAATTCAGAGCAGAATAAACAATGCAGAGCTGTGTGATGAGCATGTACTCCATTGGGAAATGCAAAATGATAAAGACATTTTTGCTAGAGAAGAATCCTAATTACTAAGAGGAGCTGAGCAGAGAGTATAAATAACTGGGCCTTGCCATCTCGGAGCTAATAAAATCTTCACCTGCGCTGAGGGAAGCTGTGTGCAGTGTGCTCACTGCTGCTCAGCAGCTTCTACTTTTACCATTGAGAACATGGGCCAAAACTTGCGTTCTCTAGGGTGAGCAAGAAAGTCATGGTCACTTAATAACAAGGGAAGGTCAGCTCTGTGGGTTTAATCAGCAGTAACGGGAGATGGCATGGAGATTTCCTTTGTGTGCACACCTTTTTCCTGCAGCACCAGCTCACTGAAAGTAATGTTTAAATATTTTATGAACATGGACATGAGACAGTGGAAGTCTATTAAAACAGAAAATCACATCACTTTGTATGTCACTTGATTGTGGAATGGGAGTAATTCTAGGTAGTAATATGCCGTAACTGAGTAAAGTGTGCATACTCATTTTGCATATTAAGGCCCATGGGTAAGAGGACTGATTTTATATATATCGAAGTATATAAAAGGGATTTAGGATAGGACCCAGGAGAAGAGTCCTAGACATAACCTACAGGACAGAAACTGTCACAACCCAGCAACATAACAGTAGTAAGAATCACAGATCTATGCTTTTTCTTCCTGAATAGATTACTGATTGCTTATTCTTTACAGTTATTAATCATGGTTACTATAATACTACAAGGCAAAACCAATGCTCTACAGCTGTAAGGAATTAGATAAGCCCCACTACTCCTGAGGCCAAATAACTCATTGCTGCATGTAATCTTGAAGTACCAGGAAGCCATTTCTCTCTGGCTACCTCTATTGTTTCACTGACATGCCAGGTAAAGGTCGTACTGGGAGAGCAGTGATGTACTTAGGCACATTTAGGCTATTTCTGTACTTCATTGAAAGAGTGAAGATCACAGTGTGTTCTCCTCCCTATCTTCCACTGAGCTTGTCACCCTGCAAACATCCATGTCTGACTGCGTATGCTTGGTTTGGGACCAATCTTGATCCTGTTTTTAGGTAAGGGAGGTCTCCATGGGGTATCAAGAAGCTGGTGCATGAAGAAATGTTGCACAATAGTGGGTAAGGAATTGGCCACTAAGTAGCTTGGAAAGCTTGCTTAGTTTTCTGGAGTGAAATTATGTATGAGGTTCATTTGTAGTGTGGAGCTGGTCTTCCACCAGCTCTCTTCACCATTTGGTCTGTGGTCTGGAAATAAAAAGGGAGCACAAGAAGGGGCATGAAAAGAACATGTCTCTTAGAAGCACGGCAGTGATAGACCAAGCATTGCTTCAGTCACTGCTCAGGGGCAGCCCCATGGACAAGCTTGCAAGATCATGCAGGACAAGCCTCAGCAGCAATGACCAGCCTTTGAACCTGCTGCTCATCTTCACTGTTTCCTTTCCCTAGTTTCCCCAGCACCTCCTTTCCCAGGCTGCAGTGCTGGATGGAGTATGTTGCTTGCTTGGTATAACCCAAAGTGTTTTTTCTGCTCAATTCATCTTCATTTCTTGAAAGATTAGAGCACTCATCATGCTTCTGAAGCTAGAGGAAGTATATGCTTCTGTATGGCAGTTACTCAGACCAATTTAATAAGGAGTGGTTTGTCTTAAGTTGGATAGGCCTTGTGTTTTCAGATAATTCAATACAATAAAGTAATTGGATTTGTTTGGACAACCCAGAGCAATTGTGCTTGAGCTAGTAGAGTGTACTTGGGTTTTCCAGGGTTCAGTGTAGGACCACAGCTCATGTAAATTGGGCAGGTGTGGTCAGGGAAACTCTGGTTATCCAGTCCCTGTGCCTGCTGGTTTTAAATAGTTATGCTGCATAGCTCTTATTTTCTCTTGCTGTCAGTTGTATTGCAAAACCTCTGAACACCAGGAAGTATTTACCTCGTACATCTGTGCTTAGCTTTTACCTTGCAATTTTCCATCATGCTTTTGGGTCCAGCTACATTTTCCTGCAGCTACTGATTTTCAGCTATGCAGTAGAGATGTGGCCTGTCAGGTATCTCTAAGCTTTGCTCGAGCCTGCTGTATTGAGCAGTGTCAACAGGCACAGGTAATGATGTCTTAGCTCCTCCTCAGTGCATGTCTTTCCTCACCTATTTCAGCCTTTCCTCCCTTGGCTGCTGTGCCTTGGAGGGCTGCTCTCCTCCCTGAGCTGCTGGCCATGAACCTTGCGACACAGGCTACATGACATGGTGCTAGGTTTAGTTTATAGTTATGGGATGCCTGCAGCATATTCGTGTAGTATTTTGTCCTACCCCTTTCAGTTACCATGTTTTATATCCTCTTGTATGTGAATCATTACAGTGATGTATGATAGCCAGCTGCTAATATGACTCGTGAGGATTTTGGCACAGGCTCAAGAGTAAAAAGAATGGAAAGATTTGGAATAATGCATATGTAAATCATTTAATGGAAAAAAAGAAAAAGATGCCTTGCTTTCCCTAACAGTCTGTGATAGGAGGTACTTTTTACTATTTCCATATCATGAGGTGAATGTGATGCAAGGTCTGCTAATGGACATTTGTTTGTGCTGTCTTTTGCACTGAGGTGCTTTTGGGAATAATTCACTGGATTCTGCTCCTGTTATTTGCAAGTGGAGAAAAATGAGATTCTCAGAATTACTTTGAGTCTTCCCCTGCAGGAGAAAGGAACATTAATAGCATATGAATAATTAGGGTGTAGTTCTAAGTTTGTATTTTAGGTTTTTCAGTCAGTGCATGTCTGTGTTATCAGAGCTTATATGCAGCTCTGTTAGCATTGCCTCTTTTTGAGGTTGCTTGACGCTGTTCATTAGAAGAATACCTTTTCAGAAATGAAATCTAGTGATAAAAGCTGCATGCCAAATGTGGGCATGTGTGGTATTTTCAAAATGCCACAGTCCTCCCAACAAAAATGTATTTCCTGTATCAAAGTTTTTTGCCCACAGTACAGCATTCAGTTTGCACTTCAGTTTGCACTTCAGTTGTAAGGTGCTTTTGAGGAGTGGTTTGGTCAGATGGAGAAGGGTTCATCTGCATAAGTGGGTGTCACAAATACTCAGGTGACAACACTGAGGCAGACAGTATAAGAATGTGCTTTAACCAATTTGTCAACTTGTTGTTACGGATTGCACTAAACCGTACTAGGGCTGACAGCTTCTCCAGAGGAAAAATAAAAAGATCAGATAAACCTTCACCAAAATACAGCCCTCTCAAGAAAGAATATGGTGCCCTTTGGGGCTAAGCGGCTTTGCTGGTTTATGGGTCCATGAAAGTGAGTGAATAGAAAAGCTTCAGGAGAAAACAGCAGAAAGAAGTGAGAAGGATCCAAAACGGCCTGATGGCCTAGGCGAGTGGCAGGGGCATGGTCCTGATGGCAGCCTGCAGACAAGGTTGCATAGAACCAGACACGATCATAAGGAAGGGACTTTGTACACATCTTGTGTTCCAGTGTCCCAGCCACCTCACCCATGGTATTTTGTAATGGGCTTCTGCAAAGTGTAAGGTTTTTTTTCTAGGTCTTTCTCTAATAAACTGGCAGTTTGACTAGACACACGAAGCAGAGCAAAGGTTGAAAATGGAAGACCTAGAAGGTTTCCTTGTTTTATTTAATTATATGTTCTTAATTACCATGGGTCTGATTGCATCCTGAATCTGTGCTTTGGTGCATCTGTACTTGCTCTCTTTCCTGACACAGCTGCAACCCCTCTCTGTGCCAGACCTCTGCTTTCCTGTTCAGGCTTTTTGGCTCTGTGTCCTCGTTCCTAGTGCAGAGCATGTGTGGACAGGCTACACATATCCTCTAGTCATCTTCAGGTACCATCAACAGCTGGTGTGAACTTGCTCCTTCACCTTTCTTAATTCATCCTCCCTACCAGTGTAATGAAGATCATATCAAGGTCAGGTTGGTGCAAAAGACAGCTCCAAGCAGCTTTGTACCACCTCCTCTGATGCTGCAGTGTTTTCTTGGAGTGAGCAAAAAAAGTGGCTAATGCTATTCGATGTTTTTGCAGTGAATGCTGGGTGACATGTGGGAGTGACTGTACTGAAAGAACCTTATGTGCTGGACCATAACAGTCAAGCTGAATTTACTGTTTCAATTCTGTAGCCCTACTGAAAATTAATTGTGCAACAGCCATCATCTTTCTAAAGGCAGAAGATACTTGTCAGGGTCAGCATCTTTTCAGTGATGCAGCTTGCCAGTTTTGGATTATGTCTGCAAAGACCTAATTGTGTTTGTGACACTTCACAACACATGTGGTATGAAGGGTTAATAGTTCCATTAAAGAAAATCAGCCCAATCTGTCTTAATCGTGCTTGATCAAGCAGTTATGACTGCAGATGCCTGCCCTTCAAGGTTATGAGACACAGCTGTAAGCTCTGAAAGCCATTCAAGTTTGACAGAGTAGACACCTCAGAAAAGCAGCAGCAGATACAAGAAAATAGCAGTGCAAGGAACTCAGTGTACTTGATGTTTTGTCACCTTTTTATTTTTTTTATTCTAACCTGAAATGTGATGTGTTGGTTAAAATTGGTTCCAGGATCACTGAATTTCAAGCTCTAAGTTATAATCAGAGACACAGGCAGTGTAGCATCCACAACCCATCGCACACCAGGCAACTTGAAAGAGTGGTAAGGTTGCAAGCAGAGCTATACTGGAGTGTCTGTGCAGCAGCCTCTTAGACCTCTGATGTGCTGCATCCATCATACTGGAGTTTTTCATTTCCAGGCTGCTCTGGGCCATTTGTTCTTATGGTCACCTTCTGCAGCTCAGCCTTGTACCCTTTTTTCATCTCAGATACCCATGTCTGCTCAGTTCAGGAGAGAGGAAAGCAGAATAAGGTGAGCATTGAACAAGAAAGTTTGATTCCCTGTCAAGGAGGAGTGTTGACAGTCAATGGCTGCCAGTTCCTCTGGTTGTTTTAGAAGGCAGACAGGCCTTCTTTTCCTTCCAATCAGTATCAAGTGATGAAGGTAACTCCTTAGGGTCTTCGGTGTAATGCTGCCTTACCACCTCGACATTCTGTAGCTGTATTATTACTTCAGTTCCCGTTTGCTCTTTAGCTTCCCAAGACCCCTTACTCATTGTAGCTCCTAAACTCTTTGTTTTGTTTTGCCCTCCTTGTTGCCCTCACTTTGTGTTTTCATGCTGATGGAAGGCAGGTGATTCTTTGATAATCTCCAGCTATTCAGCACTGAGGTTAAAATTCAGAGCAGTTTACCCTGCCACTCCTGCCTCCTTTCCCTCTAGCCCCAGGCTTCTGATATTGCTCTTGATCCTTATTTTGAAGAGATAATTGACACAAAGGTAATCTCTTGCTTAGGGAAGAACCTGAATTTTCATTGAGATACTGAATTGATTAGTATTTGGTTACAATGATTGCTCTCATTGAATATATTTGTTTACATTTAACAGTGTAGTAAAAAGAAAACCCCTTATAATCATGATGTTATTCTGTTTAGGTAGGAGTTGTTACACTGTGAAGTAATAGCTAGAAATCGATATTATATGATGATGACTTTACCATAGTCTGGTTCACTGCTCCAGTCCCATCATGTTGTAGGCTTCAGTACCTACATGGCTGCACAAGCCATGTTTGTATGAGTAGAACAAATGGTTTTGTGTCTGTACATGGAAAGGAACTTTACAGTGAGGAGAAGACATCATATACAAAGATCAGATGTTAGGTACTGCCTGTTCTACAAATAACCAGCTATGACATTCAACATTTTAAGAAAAACAGCAGGAGTGATAAAATGCATTTGTAAGGTCAGGGAAGGTTATATATCTGGATAAAAGAGGCAGAGTGAGCAAGTCTCATCAGAAGGGATAGAGATGGGGAGGTAATGCAAAGTGTAAAGGCTGATTTACATAACTTTGCTAAATAAAAAACCCAGATCATCTGTAATTTGTTATTTACAGTTCAGCACTGTGAAATCAATTGCTGAGATGCAATTTAATTAAGACAGGTTAAGGCTTAATCTAAGGCACTAAACCCATAAAAAGTAATTTCAGTTTACTTATCATTGTAATGCTAATGGCTATTTGACATCTGTTCAGTTAAATTGGGCAATACGTTTTGGTGCCAATTTACCCCCCCCTTCCTCCCTCCCTCAAGTTCACTAAGAACAGTGCTCTTGATCACAGTGAAGGATTGGACCCTACTAATGGAGAGAATGTTTCCTTGCTGCTGCTAATGCTATCAGTAAATCTGGTTTGGGATATAGTTAACCTTTTTATACTTTTACATTAAGTACTTTTTTCTTACCGAGCAGCTGAGCTCTTCTCTCTGTTGTATCACTGACCTGTTAGGTGACTTTTGGCAAGTTTTTGGCTTGTAAGTTATTCAGTAAAGACTTTCAGCATTGAACCCAGTTGTGTCTTTGTTCTTTACATAATACTAACTGTGTGAAGGACCTCCCAGACCTAGCGTGAATCTGAGAAATTGTTTGCTCTCCACTTCATTGTTATTCTGCTTCTGTTCCTCATCCTCCTGAGGTAGCTCTGTTTTAATAGAAACAGGAGAGAGGAAGTAGGTGGGAAGTCTAAGTATAGCAGTGTTATAGCTGGGAGATTTGAAGAGACAACAAGCTGCCAACTGAAGGGCACTTCGGTGGTACGTTATGATTGTCTCTGTTGCATTTAGTTCAACCGCAAATCCCAGCATCCATTCTCAGGAAATACCCAAAAGGCTTCTTGAGGCCAGGACTGTGCAGAGTGTTTGGGGCACGACATCAGCCTGCCTGGCACCAGGTCCCCCAGTCCCACTACCAGCACAGCCCCTTCACCAGCCTACCTCAGTGCTGAATCTGCTGTTATTCACAGGATATAATATCTAGCTGCTATTCACAATGGCCTCATAGCAAAAACAACTGGGTTATAAAACTCAAACAGGCAAAGGATTTTGTGCGTATCAGAAATTCCTATTATCCAGATTCAGAACTTGGAAGCAAGTGTTTTCAATGTCTTTGGACACTTATAAAGATGTGGGCTTCTAAAAGTGCTGAGAGTGTGTGCTGGGGTAATTTCAGCTCAGCTGGCTGCCAAGTCTCTCCAGGTACTGTTGTGCAAATGGCACAGCTTAAATTTAACCCACTCCTCCCACTTTGCCACCCCACAGATGAATCTGAATTGGGACAGGCATTTGGGAACTGCACCCTGCTGCTCCCCCATGGCACAGATCCCTGGAGCTTGTGATTCAAAGCCTTTGGGCTGTGAGTGATCACAACTGCTCCAGCACAGGTTCATATCCAAACCCAGAGTTCTGTCTCTGTGAAAAGAAATGATTTGCAGATTTTATCTATCTGAGCACTTGGTTCTGTGGGTTTTCAAGGCCCTTACTTCTTATTGAAATAGAAGATTCCTCAGTGTCTTGAGTTGTCCTCTTCTAAAGGCAGAGAACGTTTATTTAATTTCTTCCTAAGTGTTCTCAAATATTTTGCTGCAAAGAGCAAATTGAGCTTGAGCACTTTCCTAGACTTTCTCCTTCCTTCCCCTTGGGACTACTAAAGAGAATCTTGAATGTGGTTCACATGTGTGCGGGGCAGTTATTTCTGAATCACGCAGTGTGTAAACCTTATGTGTAAAGAAACCCATGAACTCATCTTCTGTCCATTTTTTTTCATAATGAGAAGCAAAGAATGAAGAGAGTTTGAATACTGAGAGCTGAGTTTCAGGATCTGATTTAAGGACACTGCAGAACAGAACAACTGGGTTTGTTTTCTAGTGTCAGTTCCAAGGTGAGAATCTGAGAGGGGCTGGTGGAGGTAGACTCCTTACATGGAAGTTACTGCCCCCTCCCTGAACCAGCTGTGAGGCTCTAGCAGCAGCAGCAGCCTCCTGCTGTTCTGCTGGTGCTTGCACCCACTGTTGTTACCTTTCAAAGGGTGGATGGAACCACGCTTATTTTAGACTTATTCTTGTACTGTACTGGAACTATAGAGCTTATGAAGACTAGATATGACTTAAAAATTTCTTGGATCAAGTGGAATTTTGATGGAAAAGTTACACATTTAACATGTTCTAGAACATCAAGGACAAGATCAGCATCATCCAAAGGTGCTTTTATTTTTGTTTTGCCCGTTCAGATAACATCTTCAAAGCTAGAGAGATTGTCTGTTCCCACTACTGATGCGATCTAATACGTCGAAGAGTGGCTATTAATTCAAATGTAAGAATAATTAAATATCTTTAAGATAAAAAGATAACAGCTTAGACTTGGGAAACATTTGTCTGCTTTTGTGTGAAAGGCTTTTACACAATAATGGCTTAATTGTTCAGTGAACTCACATTTCATTAGCAATATAGCCTTCAAAGATGCTCCTGTAGGTAGGGTTTTCTGCAGAGATGCCTCTAGGTGAGCCCCATACAAAACTTGGTGTTAGAAGGTGTGTACTCCCATGGAGATCTGAGGGGTAGTCAGTACTTTAAGTATCTTGAGCTGAACAATGATCCAAATTATTGCTATTATTCTAGAGTTTCAGATTACAGAAATTAATTCTTCATTTAAAAGCCTAATAGTTGTATGTATGATTAACTCCAAGTATGACTTCTACAGTTAAAAATCTGAAAGTCACTTCAGAGCTTCAGGAATCAGGCTGGGAAGCTTCGTTGGGATTAACCATGTGAATACCTCCCTTTACTTATCCCAGTGTAACCTGTTGGTTTTCTCAGACCCAACAGAATAATGTTTTATTCATGCTGGCAGAGCCATTGCTATTGTCTGTGATGTTTGTGTGAGTGGGGACTTAGAACTGGATCTCTTCCTAGCTTCAGAAAGTTTTTACACTATAATTTCAGAACTGGCATTTGTAATTACACCATAAAATAAAGTAATATATGAAAAGAGTTCAACTGCTCTTTCCAGGATAGAAAATACATATTGTAAAGCATTCAGAAAACATTCCAAGGATAGAGGATCAAGTTGTATTTGATTTTCTCATTCTCTATAATAA
This sequence comes from Psilopsiagon aurifrons, assembly GCA_025447955.1. NCBI lineage: Eukaryota > Metazoa > Chordata > Aves > Psittaciformes > Psittacidae > Psilopsiagon > Psilopsiagon aurifrons. The sequence goes on from JAOEHY010051301.1 coordinate 24,196, forward strand.
TCATTTTTGTTGTCTTGCAAAGCTCCAGCTTTGAAGTGCAGTGCATAAAAATTCTGCAATACCAGCAACTGTTTTTCTTTAGTTATTTTCCAAGTGATTTGATTTCCTCAATAGCATTAACTATATGGAGGTCTAACAAGTTGTAATTAATGTATTCAGACATTTTCTTTTGTGACAGGCTAGAATGTGAGTGACAGCACGAAAGGAAAAAGCAGAATAAAATTGGATGCTTGAGAAGATTATCATAACATAAAACCTGACAACTCTTTGGCTCTTGAATAACATATTGTATTACACTGAAAAGGAAGGAGAAAGCTATTTCACAAAAAAAGCCCCATGGCTTTGAATTTTTTTGAGGAGAGAAAAGTTTCAAAAGTCCTTTTAATATTAGACAGATTTGAATGTTAAAGTTCACAAATAGTTCATCACATGCCACAGTGTGTGTAAAGTGGGATACATAGGTACATGATAAGATAGTATGCTAGAATCAGTTGTGGTTTTTCTGTGTGCTCATCGCTGACCATGGGCATACTTCCTGTGCTGACTGCAATAGATAGTGGCAGCTGGCATCTGGGGAAAGGTGGGTAGTATGGAAATGGGTATGGACCATCAGGTCATCAGTGGAAAATTAGCCCCCTAGCTTGTCTGTTGGCAAGTTTTGACTGCAACTTTGCACCCTTGAAACTAGCTTCAGAGGAAGTGAGAGTAGGGAAGAGAGGAAGTGGGCTTATAAATAATTACCTATGCATATTTGTGAGTTTTCAACCATATGCCGCTTCTACAAATACACTGTGATACACATGCCTGGTGTTCTTCACAGCAGGATCTTTCCCTTGGTCATTTCTGTGTGAGAGTTTGCAGTGCAGTAAAAATCAGTTGTATGCTATGGGAAAGATGTTCCGAGCATGGGAACTCAAAATGTTCCATTACATACCTTGTCACTTCTTCCTTCTCTTGGTAAAAAGACATGAAGATGCTCTGAGGAGACAGTCTGTTTTCTGAGAGACAGTTGTGTTTTATTTTCTGCTTTGAAAAAGGACTGTGAAGAAGTATGCACAGAGAGGCAGTGCAAAGTGTAGGTGGCAAAGACAGGAGCTTGTCAGTTTGTTGAAGGGCAGCAGCAAGATCAGAACCACTCTGAATAAATGCCAGGTACCCAGTTCCCTGTTCTGCACTTATTCAGGCTGGTTTTCATGGTGTCTGGTTTGACTGGGGACTGCTTTCATCTGTAAAATGTTTTCTGAAGCTTTGTGTGGAAAGTCAGTCTGGTGATGAACATGGCCAAAGTATCTACACGAAACAGCTGAACACCAAATTCTCAGAAATGGGCTCAAGCACTGGGAATTTTTGAGGTTATTCTGCTTTCAACCTCAGGGCAAAATAGCTGGGATTGTTCTTACTTAGTTGGAAGTTGCTTATTTTGCCCTAGAATAGTAAAACATGAACGTAACCAAAGCATCTACCACTTGGCTTCTATTTTTTAGGGGTGTTGGTAGAAGAAACCATCCTAACCCCTATTTGCCTAGGTTTGCAGGTAGCTTGTAGGAGCCTCAGCCATTCGCCTCAGGTTCAGCTCCAGTGGCAGCTGCTTCACATTTTGGAAGCTGGGATTCTGCCTTGAGAAGACACATTGGATGATTAAAGATCAGTGCTGGCTGCTTTTCCCCCCTCCCTGTCATCCATCCGCCGCAAGGTCATCTGCGTGCTTGCCCCTTCATGTTTATTTCTGAGCCAATGAAATTCCCATTTGCTCTGGTACATTTTGTAATCCACAGCTTTCAGACCAGAGATGGATTATCTGCATTCCTAGATAAAATCAAAGTGCAATACTTAAAAATGGATTTCCACTCAATTATTTCCCTTGGACAGCTTAAACAGTGCTTTGAAACCCAAGATTAACTCAGTAATGGCTCAGGGATATATATTGGCATTTTCCTTCTGGCCCCACTAAATTTTGTATTTTAAAGCCATTTTAATGTTGTTTTATTTAATGCCCATGGTTCAGTGGATTAATGCTAGTGATTTGGACCTGAGTCTGCATGCGATACCTGAACCTGTTGAACTTAATGTCAGACTAATGTGACTCTTGACTCTAGAACCTGGCCCTCTACTCACGGAGTCAGTGCAGAACAACCAGACTGGAGCCTTGCTTAATGCCGATGAATTGCTTTTCTTTTGTTTTCCAGGGATGTCAGCCAGATCCCAATTTCATAACCTGTCTAATAACAATTTTTAATATCGGTATCCATTTGCTGCAGCAATGGGGATGAGGCCTCAGCCAGTTAAATGTCTGGAAGTGAAGTTCCTAAGGCTATCAGAAAACAAAAAATGAAGTTAAAGGAGGATGTAAGAAATCAGGATTGGAGAAGAACCTATTGTTAGTATTTCTTCTAATATTTCAATTTGGGACTAAAGAATATATTTGCACAAAAAATTTTCAACAGAAATACGGATTTAATCCCAGCCTGATTAGAGAAAAAATGTTTATTTATACAGCCCATGGAGGGTTTAAATCTGTATTATTTTGCTAGGATTTATTATGCCTTGTTTAGAATTTTTTAAATGCCATTTTCTTCTGCAAACTGTCAGGTTTTGATAGGTGTAAGACTGAACATTGCCAAGAGCAAAAAGTAAAGTATATATTTAGCCCAAACCATATATTTGAACTTTTTGATTCATCAGCATGTCAATATTTTAGTTAGGCTCTTTTGTTTTTTTCTTTTTAACACTCCTCGGAATAACCACTGATTCTAAAATATCTTCTCCCTGCCCAGATCTACATGAAAACAGAGCAATATAAGTGAGTTCTTCAGTTCTATGGAGACAGTTTCGTAATCAAGAAAATTCAGATGCTGCTCGGGGAAGAATACATCCTTGATCTCTTTCTTGCTGGTACTGAAGCATAAATTGAAACTGTGACAACGAAGTCCAGTATCACTTACAGCAAATTGCAGTTATATGTAGCATGGGGTGGGTTCATAGCTCAGAGCACAGATCACTGGTAGTAGATTAGATAAATAATTGGAAAGGAAGCCTACAGCCAGCTCCTCCAGCAGCAGTCAGTTACATGCAGTTATACGCTAATTTCAGTGAAGTTATTCTAGCTACTCCCATTTATTCATATAACTGAGATTATACTTCTAGACTTTTAAAATGAATATGATGGAATCAGAAGAGTTACTAAAATGTGTGAGATATCAAGGGAGGCCAACTTAAAAGGCATCGTAATACAGGATGATGGCATGTCTCTGGTTTTCATCTTGAAATTTAGTCCATTTTATTTTTCCCTTGGAGTGCCATAGTGCAGGTTAAAGTGCACTTTACTAAAGTACACAACATGTGGAATAACTGCATAATTTTCCAATCTTATGTTAAAGCAGCTGCATCTGTAATTCATTTAATGGAAGTTCTACCCCTTTTCCTTCCTTTTATATCATATTCAAAATTCAATAAAAGCAAACTACAAATGACATCTGTATATCGTGGAAGATTCAAACCCCTGCAACTGAATCAATATTCCCTAAAGAGCTGTTTATGAGCAATGTTATTTTAATGTAGTGGTGGGAGTAAAAACAAACACTTGGCAGTGTTCTTATTCATACCCTTGGGACAAATGATAGAGGAGTTATTTGCTCCAGTCTTTAATCAATTTTAGATAAACAGCACTAGTGTACCTTGAACATCCATATTTTCTAATTGGCTCTTTTAAATCTGAAATCTGTCATAATTCACAGGAGAGATTTAGAGCTGAGGGAGAGTGGGGAGCAACCAGCATTTATGGGTTGTTCCTTTGATGGATCTTATTCAGCAGAGCAAATGGCAGAGTGGAGTTAGGAGCTACAGCTTTTTTTGCAGATCAAAATGCAAAACGTGGGTGATTTCCCAGCTTTATTTAGTTCACTGCTCTGCAAATTTGTATCTGCACTAGGAGCGGAGATGCACAAGCAATACTAACACTTGATTTAGCACAACCAAATCTACTTACTTTATGTATGGTAAATTATGTCGGTTGAGTCAGTTTGTGTTCTTTCAAGGACTTCTTGAAGGGTTCAAAGAGTTTGATGAATCTAATTTTTGCACTTACTGCAGTTGGTAAATGAGATGTCTGTGCCAGCATCTACAGAGAGCACTTACAGTGAGTTGCAAGACGAATCAAAGATGAGACTACATCCAAAATTATCCAGGACATGGCAGACAGTAGAGTAGAAGAAAAGCATGAGAAGAATGATGGTAAGAAATGATTTGTACATTTTAAATGCATTTGATTCCATTTGGGTTCATTTGGAGTCTTCCACAAAGCCCTGTAGACCTCAGGCCGAATCAAAGTCCTGTGTTTGTGTGTGTAAGTAAATCTGAAGGAAGATGGAATGACAGAGTAAAGAGCAAGTAGCTGATGGAAGTTTGGAGAGTGATGTTAGGTATGTAGGATTTGAGGTAGGAATGAAATAATAGGTTTTAATTAGACCTTCCCTATTGACTAAAGATTTGCCTTGAGAATCTGACCCTTGTAAAATAATTGTTTCAGTTAAACAGAAGCATTTTAAACTATTATCCCTTGAACACACGGGTATTGATTCCAGAGTATAAAATGTAGTCCTGTGTCTGGAAGGGAATCTGGCAAAGTTCCTGTGAGTCTGTTGCAGACATCATTTGGAGAAAAAAAAATAAGTCCAAGCATACTGCAATTGCATTGTGCCTTTATTTTCAGTGAATCAGTGATTTCTACTCTGATACCAAATTAACCAGCTGGCTAACTATCAGGGGATGTATGTTGCAGTATCAAAGAACACTTAAACACTGACTTTTCGTTTAGATGATGTTCTTATGCTGGACATTTCTAGGTAGCTTATTATTATTGTACTGAGCCATTGGATAATGTTTTACCTTTTTTATAGATACTCTCATTTTCTGATTTATGGCTAGGCTAGGCTATTTTCCCCCCAGTAGGAAGTTTTAGAATGATTTAACAGCAAAGACTCCTCACCGTGAATCAAAATAATGCATTTGTGCTTATGGGTATTGATTAAAGTCTGTCTTTGCCTTGTTTATTAGTGGGGAGGTGGGCTGCCTTAGTCTTTCCAACCTAACTATTCCATGATCCTATGAATATTCCAGTGCTATAGGCTCTGTTACCACAAATCACAAATCCTAAAGGCTTTTTGAAAGCAGTTCCAGCCTACGAGCACTTTAAGTGCTGAGGTCCCCACTTTTTAGAGCCAAGGACCCAGCATTGGCAAGATTCAAATCCCAGTGCAATGTAACCACAATCTAAATGCTACCTTAGTATTCCTTTCCAATCCCTTACCTGTGTGTTGTCTGCATGTGTTACCCTGTGTGTCATGTTTCAGTTTTAGAGCTGTTGGGTGAGTTACTACTTTGTGCCTCCTCAGGCCTGGCTGCAAGGCACTACAGTGCCATCTGCATGTCTCAGCATGATAGAAGTGCCTGTTGGCCATCTCCATAGTTTTGCAGTGGTTTAGGTCACCTTCTCCATCCTCATGGGGTTGGAATAACACATTCCTGCAATGGAAACATGTTAATTGTGGGTTATTTTCATCTGGGAGCCACAGAACAAAGTGATTCACTTTTTGCCTTTGCCTGTGACATCTCACAGCAACAGGAATATGATAGGGAGGAAGGTTCTTTTTCTGTGAACAATTAAATATGATGATGATATGAAGAGTTAAACAGTCAGCATATACTTATGCTTCACTGTATCTTTAGTGTAAAAAATAGCACAATGAAATACTGTAGTTGACAAACGGTAAGTAGTTGAGGTGTATCCATGTAAATCTAGGTGCAAGATGTGTAAAGTAGCTATCAACTTAATAACTGCAGTGAATGAAGCTTAATGATGTTTGAGGCTACAGTAATCACATAAAGGCAAATAGTATGGAAAGTCTGGGAAGTCAAGTACAATACCTATAGTTGGAGGAAATAATAAGTAGCCACTGCAGTGCCTAGTACTTAGTGGTTAATGTGATCAGTGTCTTTATCTTCTCCATGCTGAAAAATACTGAAAGAATTTGAGAGGCAAAAAGGTAAGATTTTGATTGTGTTTCTCTTTTGATCTCTGCATTACCTAAATACAGAGTGGGCAACAGCTGGAGCTGGAGCTTTTATTCCAGTTATGATTCCATGTCTGCTCTCCCATCTTTGACCTCACCTCTAGTCTTTTGATGCCGGTGATGTTTTGGTCACGACTCCCATCTGTGCTGCTGTCAGTTCTGATGTCTTAAAACCAAACACTTCTTAATTCTATACTTTATGTATTTATATGAGCCCTGAGAGCCTGGCAAAACTTGATAACTCACACACAAGTTTTTGTTAAGAGTCAGATTTCTGAAATGCAAGTAAGTCTTTTCCAGCTCTTTTATATATGGCAGTATATAGAGGCAGCCCTGTTAGAGGCAACCTCTTTAGCACATTTTTCTTCACAACATTCTGCATTTTCAGCAAGATAGGGTCCCTTTTCTTAAGATCCAGACTATGCACTGATTAATTCTTCTCTGCTAAGGCTTAACTTCTCTGGCACGGCTTAACTTTGATTTTCTTTTGTTTGGTTTCAGTAATGATAAATGAGATGTCTTTATAGGATCCAGAAGGAAATACAGTAGAGTCAGCAATATATTTGTAAATACAGTGTGTTAAGGAACTTCAGGATAATGGTTTCTTTATGATGTTAGATCTATTCACAAAGGCTTGGGAGCATTTAAGATAATAAATTACTTTAGGAGCAACACTATTTCAAGGTATCAAGGCTGTGATTCTTTACATGTTTCTACCCAGCCACGGAAGTATTTTGAACTGGATGTATAAAATAGCAGTTCAAAAATTATGCCAAGAAGTGTACAGTGAGTTATCAACAAAGAACAGTTCAGCTTCCAGTAGAATTCTTCATGGAAAATGTGTTTAAATATGCTTTCTCACGAGCTGACTCTTTTTATCTCCTTTAGGTCTCCTGCTGCCAGTGACCACTAGAAGTTCCTGCTGTTCCTGAGAGACAGGTAAGTCGTTTGAACTATTTATTCACAAAAGGCCAACAGTGGTTGAATCAGCAATTGTACATTACTTAGGAATGGTCATTGTCAGACATATTCCCTGTATTTTAAAGGAATTATTCCAAAATTTGAGTGGTCAGAGTTGGCTTCAGGTGACTGCTCAAGGTGCCTTACAGTATGGGTGTATGCAGGCGAAAAACCAAAGAGCTGTTTTTAATTCCTGACTGGGTAATTGAAGCTCTGAAACAAACAACTAGTGAATCACAAGTACAGGTGAATGATACGGACAGACAGACATTTGAATGAGTATTTGTAGTTGACTGGTGATGTCCCTATGAGTTAAACAAATTTTATATACTGAGATCATTCATATCGCTGTTTGTTGCACTGCTCCTGTCCGTTGGCTGAGCTCCAGCTGGTGAGTGGGATCTGCTTTATCGCCCTCAGGGCAGTATGTACAAAAAAGGATGATACTTCCTGTCATTTACCTAGGAAATTGAGCTGGGATTTTTAGAGAGCTGCTGTTTTAGAAGAAAAAAAAAAAAAAAAAAAAAAAGAGGCAATAGTTTAAAACTACCTTAAGTGTGGCCGGTCTATAAAATGTCAGAGTGTCAGAGGAGTTCAGTTGATGTTGTGGGGTATAAGCCTGTGTGATCCATTCCCTGAAGTTGTGCTGTCAAAATCAGAGCATACCTGGTGTGATCAGTGAAAGCGGCTGAAGACTGTCCATCTCTAAGCACAGAACACCTGTATTTGCAGCTGAACAGGTTTGGAGGAAAGGCTATATTACACGTATAGCAGGGCAATGGGCATGTGTGAATTTGCACAAAATTTTGTTAAATAGCAATGTACAGGATTGCCAAATACAAGATCATTTCTTCTACGCTCTGTTCTGCTGAAGCAATGCAAGTGCTGTAGTTTTTGGTGGGAAAGGTCAGACCTCCAGCTTGAGATGGGTGAGACACCGAGAAGCTGTTTCACTCCGACTTCACCAAGTCTTGAGCTCTCCTAAGCTGTGTATACAAGGTCAGAGTTTTTTGTTGTGTATTTCATGATTTTTTAAGGAAAAGTAGCCTGTACTCCTATAAGGCTTAGTTAAAGATGAAATATTTCAGATTTCAAGGTCATCTGCTGCTGGTGCAGCCTGTGTGTGACATTTCAGGAATGAGTCACAATACTTAAGGTTTCACCATATTTACTCTCACATGGCATGTGGCTCTAACAGCTTGCTCCCTGCATGCTATTTTATAATTCTCTGTCCAAACTTAAATATCCTAAATGGTAAGACTTCTTTTCTTTATAAGCCTGTTCTACAATATCATTTAATAAAGTCTGTGCTTGAGCTGTCATTTCTGATTACACGTTACCCTTGGTTTATATTACTTCTTTCCCAGTGGTCAACAATACAAATGTCTGTGTGAATCTTAATGTGCTTCCTTCTTCTTCTGATGTATAAATGCCTGAAAACTGATCAAAACAACTGTCCTACTTTGACTGTGTATTTCAATTCTGCCAAAAGGTTCAAATGTGATGAAAATAAAACATTCAATGAGCATAATACAGATTTTCCAGAAGAAACAGGCATATTTAATGTGTTTTGAAAGACAGATGAACACTATTAGTTTTGATATATTCTATATATAATCTTCCCACTTGGAAATTGTTATTTAAATATGCTTTTCTAGGTTATAGCTGCATTTATGTTGTAGTCATTTTATGCCAACACATGGATCAGTAACTTAATTATAAGTAAGTGAGTTTAAGCCGAATGTAATGGAAATAATGTTTTCTTACACAAAGTCTGCTTAGTCTCAGACACAATAATGATCTGGTGGTGTGGTGTGTGTTCCACTTGCATTTGCCACACTGAGGCAGGACATCCTGAGGTGCAGAGCTTGAGAGCTTTGCTTTAGGTTGTGTTGCAGAAGCTGTGTGATTTGGTTCAGTGCTGCTTGAAAGTCATGATAGGCTGTGCCAGCTGTGATATCTTTAGGAACTGTGTCTCCGCCACAGAGTTACAATGAACAACTGCCTACATTTGAGCAAAAATTATAAACATGGCTGTATACTGAACTGTTCATTTGTACTAATGAAAACTGTTACTCATACCTCTAACCAATATAAGAGTATCTGCATTTCATACTTTTATCAATTGTGGGACTGTTTATAACTTCTTAACCACTCAAGCCTGTTGAAGTTCACCTTGGTGTAAAGGCTGGGTGTGTTTATTAACATTGCAAAAAGGGGGGTGCTGTGTTAAAGAGGAGAAAATAAAACCCCTTGCCTTATTAGAAGGGCAGGGAAGAGCTCCAATATGCTACTACCACTCTGACCGTGTTTGCTTTTATTGAACCTCTACTGGACCGGAATTTCAATCCAACTGTGTTCGCTTACATCGAACCTCTACTGGTCCGGATTTACTAATAGTGGTGATTGGCTACTGAAACAGTGCAGTTTATTGATTGAGTTTATTGAGGGAACAGATGCAGGTTCTTACGGACTGATGGTGATAAATTCTGTCTGCAAAAGCACGTGTGAATAGTAACAGTTACATGGATACAAGCGCACGATAAAGTTAACACACCCTTGCTCTAAAATATAAAGGTAACAGTAAAAAGTAACTCTTAAGTTACTTTTTAATTCTAAGTTTTCCCAGGGAAGCACTGGATACAGTACAAGTCTTACCCACAGGCATCCCTATGGGGGGAAGAAACGTCCAGCCCGTCAACCGGTCCCAGGAGTCTATTGGTGTTGTCTTTCTCGACTCGTCCACGATGTTATACTTCCTAATATTCCCCCTTCTCCTGGGTCATTTTATACGATTTTTTACCTTCAAGGTTGAGTTTGAGTGACTCTAGTCACATATACCTTTATCAGTACTGGCACAAATCTCTCTCGGTTCACTTTTAAAGGTATATGACGCCAAAAATTCAGAGTGCATGCTCAGTGAGGGGTGGTCTCTTTTTGGGGGAGGGGGTTGTATTGGAGATGGGAGTGTATTTTAGCATGTAACTGAATTATAATGAAACAAAGTTCACACAGAGGATGACATTTTGTCAAAAGATGACAGGTTGCCGACTCAGGGAAACATACGTGCAGCTTATCATTTTCTTGTACCACTGGGTTCCTGTTTCTTGTCAATATTAAGACAAATTATGGCCGTGGGGTCATCACCCAGCTCCATCATTCGTCTGTCTGTTCATGGGAACCGCTGTGGAGTGCACATTCCAGGGGTGGCTGCATCCTGGTTTGAGAGGCCCTGAAAGCCTGTTTTTGGTTTATGTGTGAAAAATGCTGCATTTCAAATATAAGTTTAATTCCTAATTATTCCACAGGGGCCTAAATCATAGTTGAAGAGATGGAGGCTGCACTCACTGAGTAGGTTTGCACCAAGGAGAAATATTCCCTGTCTCACTGGGACTGCTTCTGGAGCAACACTCAATTTGGTGTGAGGAGTCGTAACTTGGGGTTTACAGGCACAAAGCAGGGCCTTGGGCTCCTTGATGGAGCTCTCCTCTATTGAAATCCAATGAAAATCAACAGTATAAATCCCCATTTCCCTGTGATCACATGCCAGAGGCAGCACATAAGATGTTGAGTGATGTGCAGTGCAAGGATTGCTTTCCCTGTGCTCAATCTCCATTTGTTTTTGTTTCCCAGTCTAATTGCCAGGTTATTAGATCAAAAATGAGTTAGTAGTGCCATGCTGGGGGGAAGCCAAAGACTAATATCTCATCTTCCCTGAGGGGAGGTGGTGCTGAGCCAGTGTGAGGCATGTCCCCAGATGCAGAGGCAAGGCATCAGAAGAGTTCACCACAGCCATTGTAAATTGGTTGATTGTTAGGAATATGAGTTGGGAGGATTTGGAGTTGCTGTGCACAGCTATTCAGAGATGTCTGCCTAACCCGGAAGAGTAGGAAGGGATGCTGGTGTAAAATATAGAGTATTATTTTACTCTTTATTCTTAAGCAAAAAAAGTGATAGGTATTGTTCAGCCTGAACCCTTTGATGCATACTATTGTTAACATTAATTTATGGTCCTTTCAAAACCATCTTCAAAATGTCTATTAATATACCCAATAGCAAGGTGCTTTTTCTTCTTTTCTTGCCTCATCGCTTTCAAGCATATTGTTCTTTATCTTGGAAAATGAAGCACTTGTGACTCTGACAGCCCATGCAGGGAAGGGAGAAGATCAAAGAGTGCAAGAGGGTAACAGCAGCAAATCATTCAGAGCACTGAGTTTGAGAGGTTAGCTGTTGGTTTTTAGAAGGTTTGTAGGACTTGGAAAAGGAACTATAATTACTGCTTGTAATTCAAAATTAGTACCTGAAAGCTTCAAGTTATCTTTGCTGATTGTAGTTGTGTTCTCAACATACCAGCAGAGGGGGAAGGAGCAGAAATATTTACTGGCATCCAACCCAAAGGAGATTCTCCAAGCTACAAAGGGAGCTTAAATGCCTGCCTGTCATTGACTTTTAATGGAAAATAAATACTATACCACTCTTTGGGACTTTCAGAATTTCCCCTCATATATTTATTCTGGTTTTGCCTTTTCCACACACATTGGATTGATTCTAAAAGCTGTGGGAAACCTTTGCCTGGAATGTTTAATTGCAGGGCTTTAGGCACTAAAGAACCTGAGGTTGGCATCAGATGGGACTTAGGCATCCCTAGTGAGTCAGAGACACAGTTGTGGCATGGAGTTCATATGGATGTGCCACAGCCTGCAGGCCCACCTGGTGCATTGTTTATGGCCAGTGCTAAGGTAGCACATCTGTGCAGAAAGACCTCCTGCTTTCTGCCACAAAAACAAGGTCCTAGGAGCAAAAAAAGCCCAACTCTGCCATCATTCACAGTGTATGAATACCTGTGAATTTGAATAGCACCTTCTGTCCCTGCTGTTCAAGGTTACTAAGGACTTCTGTGGGGAGTAATAATGTGCTCCTTCCCTGTAGCTGGCTAAAAGGTTTCTCTGCATAGAAGGAGGAGGAAAGGTTCTGTTCTCAGGGCAGTTCTGGTCGTGGGGGAAGAGTTGGTGAGAGAATTGAAAGTAGATGGGAAATTTGGGAGAGACTGACTATGAAATGCCAAAGCTGCTGCTGCAGGAAAGGAGGAAGCATGGGCATCAATTTAACTGGGAGAAGCTCAAAATAAGCTCAGCAGATGCGGGGAGCTGGTAAGTAGGATCCCTTGGGATGATGGTCTAAGGGATGAGAAAGGGCAAGTTGTGAGAGAACCATAGAACAGCTCAGCATCCTTCTGCACAGGGGTGGTAGGAATATAGTAAAAACCATTAGGGAAGAATCAGGAGCCCCTTTAGGACTTGAAAATCTGAGGAAGTGATAGAAAATGAAGGTGAAAGCATAGCACAGGCATATTATGGTAAAATGAAAAGCCTAAGGCAAAAAATGTTTCATTTAGCAAGTGAGATAAAAAGCAGGAGGAAGTAGTTCTATAAATACATTAGAAGTAAGATAGGTGAGGAAATACAGGTCTAGTACTTGACAGAGACGTGGCTGCTTACAGAAGTGTCTAAAGTGCCCTGATCTAAAATGCCCTGATAACCGGTTAATTTTGATGAGAATGTAGAATAAGGGGTCAGAACAGAGAACAAAAAGGTGAAAGTTGATTTGGTTCTGCTGGATAGGTCTGGGCACAGGAACCAAGGAAATTCTCCTTAGAATTAGGGAGAATTAACCAAAGCTATTTTTGAATAAGGAGCAATTATTTTTAACAGTTGTGGAGCTCAGAGGGGGTCTCAGAACTATCAAAGTGTAAATACAGATCCTAAGTAGAAAAGAAAAAGTCCAGTGTTTTGTTGACTGAGAAGCCTAACAAGTTTTGGAAAGGCCCTGAAATTAATGAATGACAAAAATCAATCCATGACACTTAGAAGAGGTGACTAAATTCAACGCAAAACAACCATCATGGATTTGTCAAAAGCAGACAAGATTAGTCTGATTAACTAAGCCCGTGGGTGAAAAGGGAGCAAATAATTCTGATATACTTTGCTTTTGTATTTCCAGGAAGGGAGAGATGTCTTGGTGTAAGATGCACAGATAGATGTCGGAGAAATTTGTGTTAAGTATTAGCTCCCATTATTTGCCTGAAAACCTGGGAGAGCCTAGTAAGAGTCGCGAAGAGACCTGCCTTGCTCTTTAATCTGTTCTCTATTTTAATTAGTGATTGGTATGATGAACTTGTAAGATCAGCAGATGATGTGGAGCAGGGGTGTCACAGACAGAACTGAAATAAAATATGATTTGAAAAACTGAAGAGGTGTTTCTGAAAGCCCCAGACTGAAATGCAGTGCAGTAAAGTACAAAGCAGTGCAGAGCAGGGGTGAGCAGGAAAGAGGGAATAGCACTTGGGGGTTTGGAGTGGCTGGCAAATTAAGCATGAGTAAAAAGTGCAAAGCCCTTGTCAGGAGGGAAACTCCAGCTGGAGTGTATTAACAGAAGAGGCAAGGGAGAAAAGACCTGGGAAGCTCTCCTGTGTTACTCTGCCTGTGGGCAACTTCAGCCTGCCTGCACCTCCCAGTGTGGCAAATATATCTGAAGAAGGAAAGGTCTTCTGTGCTGGGGAGTGACTACTCATTAGGGACTGTAGTGAGAGGACAAGGGGTAACGGGTTCAAACGTAAACAGCGGAAGTTTAGATTGGATATAAGGAGGAAGTTCTTTACTGTAAGGGTGGTGAGGCACTGGAATGGGTTGCCCAGGGAAGTTGTGAATGCTCCATCGCTGGCAGTGTTCAAGACGAGGTTGGACAGAGCCTCGGGTGGCATGGTTTAGTGTGAGGTGTCCCTGCCCATGACAGGGGAGTTGGAACTGAATGATCTTAAGGTCCTTTCCAACCCTAACTATTCTGTGATTCTATAATTATTTGATCAGTTTCATTTACTAGAAATCTGGACAAGAAGAGATTTATTTACCATCATCAGATAGTTTGTGACCAAAATTCATCTCCACAAAATAATAAAATCAACTTCAGGATGATCTGCTGCTGTGTATAGCATGCAGCATCAAAATATGGGGAACTGTCCACAAACAAAAGCAACTACAGTGCAAGCAAAAGCTAGCGATCAAAATAAAGCTAGTTAATAAAATCTCTTAATTAACCTTAACCTTTGCTAATTAATAATTCACTACAAATATAACCTGTCTGGGACTGCAGTTGTGATCCATTTCAAAGCAAACCTGGTCTCCATCACTGGTAACACAGTGCACAATGACTAGCAACAAAAATTAGCATCTTGGCTGGGTGATATGAATTCATCCAGAAAATAAAAGGGGTGTCATTTGCACCATCTGCTGCACATGAATCAGGAGAGAGAGGAACAGCTGAAACCTGGAGATGTCAATATTGAAATGCCACTGGGAGGTGAAACTGTGGCCAAGTAAACAGAGGGGCTGCCTGGCCGCAGGCTGGGATTGAGAGGAGACGTGATCAGGCATGGCCAGAAAACTTTTCTAAGCATTTTTCTTTTTCTCCTGCTTTTCTTCTTTTCCATATTTTAAAGCCATTTATTTACAGACATGTTGTAGATGGTGGAGGGGTGTGTGTGGTGCTTTCTTCTGTGTGAACTCTTGAGTGCTTGAAGGGACAAGTGCTGCAATGAGATTGGTTTATGCCCTCCCAAACTGTGCATAAGGACACTGTACAGGGTTTTACCTTCTGCCCTCTGGGGCAAGATGACTGCTGCAGAGGAAAATGTATCAGACACTGTGGCAATTTGTATTCAGTTTTCTGTAGTGCATGCATGTTTGCATAGAAAGAAAATATAAAACATGCATCTGTACCGATGTGTGGTGGAGCAGCCACATGTATCCTCAGGACAGCACATGTGCAAAACACAAATGTTTCCATGCACACAGCCAGGAGAACATGTGCAGGGAGCTTCAGCCATCATAGCACTGAGTCCTGTTTTCTTAATGAGTGTGAAAAAGATGATGGCAGATACAGGCTGAGAACATTCATGAGCTGAGTGTGGTGCTTTGTGCTCCTGGGCTAGGGAGGAGACAGAGTGTGCGTGCTGTGCCATGCTGCCTGCAGCCAGGCTGCCTAATCACCTTAATAAACCAATCATGCACACATTTCCATCTTAGCCCCCTAAAGCTTTCCCTAGCCAAGTTGGTTATAAATCTCATGTTTCCAGCCCAAGCCTACTGAAGGCCAGTTTATATTTACCCGTTCTCAGCCAATATTGTCTCAAGATTCTTCTTCCATCCCAGGGCTCATCCCTGGCATGTTTGCAAAGGACAAACATTTCCCTCTGGAGCCATCTTTTCTCTGGCTAAATAAGCTGTGTTATACTTCTGTGCTGTCTTACGGTACTCGGCTAATTTCTCTCTTATTTACATGAAATAAAACTTTACCATACAGTTGGCTATCTTAACATTAACAGGGCATTACCAGGGAAAAGTAACTAATCAATAGGTCTGCTCCAAAGCCTCTGGAGTCAATAGAAATCTTATTTGTACATCATTGCATTCTGGACTGAACCCAGCTGGGGTGGTGCCGGGAGGAGCTGGATTAGAGAGATTATAAATAAATTCTCACAGATACTGAATTCATGTGGGTGAAATTGAGCTTGGAGAACAGATGAAGCTCCGTCATTTTAAAAGGTAATGCCATTTTCTAATAGTAACTGGCTAGCTGAGTTTGGGGCAGGATCTGGAAAAAGACAAGCCTTAATAATCGAGCCAGAAGGGGCAAATACTGAGCTACAGCTCCCCATGGCCACAGGAACAGCCCTTCCATACACACACAAAAAATTAGGTGTTGGGTATAGCTCAAACTCTCTTCTTACTGAGCTTTTGGTGATGAGAGCCATGGTGTGAGGCAGGGGACTGGTGACCTCTTCCTCTGGAAGTGCAAGGAACTACGGAAAATGAGTTGGAACCTGGGGAGATGTTTCTCCAGCTAAGAGATAGAAAACTTAGCCGCAGAGTGAGAAATCATCTGTGAGCCCTGCTTCACCAGGGCTAGCATTGGCTGCAGCCCTCTGCTGCCCAGGCTTGTGCAGCGTATTGGCAGCACTTCACCCCATCCTGCTCTCTGCAGCAGGCTGGCTTCAGTGCCTGCTCAGCCAGAGCATGTTTTTCCTTCCTATCTTTTTTGACCCTCTGAAGAGCTGTCTTTCCTCCACCAGCTTTGGGAGAAGGGGTATGTGAAGCCCAGCAACCCATGAAATCCATGAAAAATGGAATTTCAGTCATAGGACTGATGGAAACAAATTTAATAAATGTTCAGCTCTTGGAGCCAGCATTTGCAGCAGGGAACTTCTTGCCTTGATGCTTTGAAGTGGTACTTTTCTTCCTAAATTCTCCTTGATATTTATATTGTGCAAGCATAGTGGCAGTTAACTGACCTGAAAATGAAGGAGGAGAAGAGTGATTTCATGTGGAATGAAATGTTTTATTTGATTAAAATACTGAAGCCGCAAGATTTATTTTTGTATTTGGCACAAACCACATACAGCTTCAGATGCTGAACCCAGCAGGACAAGCCCTTCTCAGCCAGTGCTCATCTGTGTGCCCATCCAAACACCAATATACACACATGCACTGGGACATTTCCTTCCCCCACTTGAGTAATGGTCTTGCCACATCTTGGGCTGTATCAGGATAAATTAATAGCAATACTGGGAGTTGCATGTCGGCACCAGTGGCCATCTGAAGTGGCTCTTGTGCTGTGCTACTGTTCCTGAGCATCCCTAAGCGCCCAAAGCACCATGCTGCTCCTCGTAAGTAGGGGGTTGCAGATGGGGAGGAACAGGCAGGCTTTCTACCACTGGAATAGAAAGTGAATTACACAAACACTCTTGTATTTCATTTTCAAATGATTGCCTCTTACACAGACAAGATCACCTCTGACTGAAAGCTAGCAAGACAGACTGTAACTGGAAGTTGGTGTCATTTTTTTACCTGCTCACTGAACCATTTAAAACAGGTATTGACTTCTACATTATCATAAATTGTTTTATACAGTGAAAAAGTCAGGCTGTGGGGCTGGGTGACTAACGGTGAGAGCTGGGACTGCTGAAAACTGAAACTTGATATCCAATATGATATTTGTTTATGTTCAATGCAAGCGGTATCGATATTATTGCTCCTGTTCAAAGCTTCTTCCTGAGGAAACCTATAGGGTGAGGAGATGTATGCTATGTGGATTGGCTTTATTTCATGCTGAAGTTGGGAGTAGGGCAGGAAGTGTGCTGGAGTGAGCTGCCTCCTTCCCACGTGAGTTTTCCTGAAAGTGCTCTAGGACAGTATGTGGGATTTAAATAATTTGGTAAACTAAAAAGATGGAATTCTTCTCCCTTTGCTTTTGCATAGGGAAGTTCAGTGTTTTGTCTTTGGTGTAGGGGCCTTGCTCTCCCTGTAATCATGGTAGGAGACCTGAGCATCACCAAATGTTCACACCAGGAGAACACATTCACAGTGGTCTCTCTTCTTGGGCTTAACCCCGAGGAGACTTTTGAAAACTTTAAACTTTGTTCTTAAAATAGCCAATAGTTAGTTTTGTTCATGTGTCCTTTTTATTGCTACTGAAAGTATAAAGTGATATAAAGGGAAGAATAATCAATACTGAATTAGAGTGAATAATAATAGAAATATTTTAATGGAAATAAATCTTTCAATTTTCTATAATTCTGATGAATAGAATTCTGTAAAACCAGTAGGAGAAACTTCACAAGTCTGTCCTGGTTCCCACCTCTGCTGCTCCCCTGTGCAGCTGCTGACCCATGTGCAGGTCTTTGGGGCACCCAGCCGTCGGTGCCTGTCATGGGATGAAGATGGCATTGCGATGTTAAAGTCTAGAATAGGCTTGTTAGTGAAATGTAAAATACAGCAAAGACTACATGGTTGAAAACTTGCAGCTGGTATAAGCAGTCTGGTACACTGACTTCAGCAATCGTTTATCCCAGAGGAATAAACCTGGTTTTAAATCTCCTTTTTTAAGTAAGAGAAGTTGGAAGGTGTGTTGAGGGACACTTATTTGTTTTCCAGGCCCCTCAGTGAGCATCTCCTATCATTCGGGAAGATTATAACTGATTACAGCCTGTGTTTTGCTGCTCTATTTCCCGGCTCATGTTCCCATGGATTGTTTTCATGCACCCCTGTGTTGTGTTCATTCTGCAAGTACTCTGAAGTAAATCTGGGATTTTACTTTATTAAGAAAGGTCGATTTTTGTGAGCGCCGGTAATGCCTGATGTACATTGTTTCCTAGTAATCTTGTGTAGGAAACAAAGGTACGGTTGTGAAAAACAAACAAAAGCTGAGTACAGTGTGCATGGGCAAGAAGCAGAGGACACGTTCATGTCTGCAACGGTTTTCAGTTTTTAGGCATAGATGCAGATGCTTCCCTGGGACTTTCGACATCATAGAATCATAGAATATTTATGGTTGGAAAGGACCTTAAGATCATCAGGTTCCAAACCCTCTGCCATGGCCAGGGATACCTCACACTAAATCACACCACCCAAGGCTATGCCCAACCTGACCTTGGACACCGCCAGCAATGGAGCATTCACAACTTCCCTGGGCAACCCATTCCAGTGCCTCACAACCCTCACAGTAAAGAACTTCTTCATATCCAACCTAAACTTCCCCTGTTTAAATTTGAATCCATTACCCCTTGTCCTATCACTACAGTCCCTAATGAAGAGTCCCTCCCCAGCATCCTTATAGGCCCCCTTCAGATA